>JAJHUR010078548.1:0-12820 GCA_027495735.1 Lutjanus campechanus | reverse complement strand
GATACTGTACTCAAGGGATCGTGTCTGCGCTGAGTTAATGCGCAAAGGGTTGAAACAGCGCTCGTCAGGTCCGCTGACGGCAAGGTATCTTTTGCTAGTTACTGTGATTTTAAACACAAGTTGTTGTTCACAATGTATCGTTTTTCACGGGAAAAATAAGGTGCGTCCCTGGGACGCATGGATAGTGAATTTACTGCGTCCTTTCAGATTTTAATGCGTCAGGGACGCAGGACGCGTACCTAGGAACATCACTGGATATATGTCTTTCTCTTTGCATGGTCGAGTCTTAACTTACATTTGTAGATGCAGAGACAAACAGGATTAAACAACGCAAGTCCCCAATAGTATTCAGTAAGACACCCATTTAAGAGCTGCAGAAATGGACAGACTGCAGATGATAATGATGTTCATGATCAATTTGGAAGCTACATCATTGTTCAGGGTAACACATGCACATTCAATAGAGAAGAGAAGAAAATAGAACAGGTCATCAATCTACCTTTAAACAACCCTTTTATTATCAAGGAGTAAAATGTGGTAAATAGTTGACATGGTGACTTAAGAGAAAACAGTCAGATGGAGTAATTAACAGGACTGCAGGTGACCTGACCTCGGACACACTGGAGATCAACAACTAATGTCTCAGGGATTTTTAGTCCTTCATTCATCAGAATGCTCAGATTAGAGAGTTTAGAGAGTCTAAATTCATTTTTGTATCCGTTGCTTTGTGGAGGTGGAAAGGAAGAATTAGACCGTGGCCTGACAATAGTTTAATTATCAGAGGTCATTCAGAGAATTCACAGTCGAAAAGCACAGAGAGCAGATGGCTTTCTGAGAGAATTTATCAGAAGTGTATTAGGAAACTAATGCGAAAGGAATATTTTAAGCAACCTTGAAACTTGCAATGATGGCTGAAGTCGTTGAACCAGACAGTTTCCCAGCATAATGCTGCCTCTTCTCACTCCTTTTGTTTATCACTGGTGTTGAACTGTTGGTGGAGGCCTTCAGGATGACACCTTCTATACGGGGCTTGTGAGTTGATTGTGAGTGTAACATGAGCTTGTATGCAGATGATTTTGTGATATTTATTTCCAATTTGTGTGATTTCTCAGCCCACCATAGTGAGCGAGAGCAAATCCATGCAAGCAGACAGCCTGTAGAGACACTGGAATAGGTTGTAATTAGCAAGTGACATAATGACATTTCTCTGAAATTACTGAAATGTCTTGCTTCAGACAGATGATCTTTGATCAGACATTAAGAGCAGAGGGACTTGATCACAGCTTTGTCCCAGTGTGTCAGATAGAAAACTCTACAAAGGGCATGTACAGTATCACACCATGTAGAAAATGGATCACTCCCCTCACATTAGTGCTGCCATTGCTGTGGAGAGGCAAGAACATGTGCCTGTTGTGGCACAAAATCGCACAAACCATATTGCATTAATTTACAAATAATATATAATAAATATCTACAAAGCCCACATCATTTGCTGTACAGCACCTCAGCTGTCAGCAAAACATTTCATCTCTGGTCAGATTTAGCACAGGTGCAGAAGAAAGTACACACAGACTCAACATTCATTTTAGTGAACTGGGAGCTGTTACCGCTGATGTGAATCTTACTGTGGTTAGAAACATGAACAGGTTGGTAGGAAACCATGTGGACTGCTTGTACTTTGGACTTGGGACCTCCTTTGGGCAGCCGTCCAGCCTCCCTGTCTGAGGAGCTGGCTAACAGGAGCGACACTAGATCAGGCCTGCACCAGCTACTGGGGGCACTGAGTTTCCATGGAGCAGAGCAGGACACAGAGAGAACAGTATTGTGTTTATACAGCTGTGGCATTAAAAAGAAATTTATTAAAAGATGGAGGGAATACAGCCTGGAAGAAAACAAACAAGGCCCCCACCCACCACTGTTTGATTTCCTTCAGGCTGCTTCACTGTTAAAACACCAAAGTCATAACATGATTAAACATAATGTCTTCACTTTTATAATTTATATACTGTTTGAACTGAACTGAAATAACTATGCTGTACATACACATGATTGTGGAGAAGTGACATCACACAGAACAGAACAAGCTGTTCTCTTTTCAAGGACACGTACCTATTGGCTGTCGTAAGACAAACAGCTTCCTGGACGTGAGAGTGTAAGAATGTTACATTTCACCCATTTTTCATTATAAAAATCATCTCATCTGAACACTTACACTGCAGACTCTGTGTGTAACCTGTCTCTCTTTAGAGTTACTCTAACACACCACCAACGAGGCCTGTATGAGGAAGCAGGATTTCGGGTGTAGGTACCACAGACAAGTTTGTTCATTGTGTGATTTCAACTGAACTTTTATTTTGAAATGTAGGGCCTTCACCCATCCAGGTTGGTGGCTGAGATCAGACCTTTGTCAGAACAAATGGAACCACTGAACTCAGTCTCCCAGAATCCTTCATGTTTTCCACAACCTTCCAGGTTTCACACCTGTGTGAACTCTGCCGATGGACCAAGCTGTCAACTCTCATTGGTCGAGTGTGGCCTAAGACCCACAGCCCCCGACCAAGTCAAACAAGAACGCCGTCCCTTTCTTTGTTGTCTCTCTCACCTCACAGATCACGTGTCTCTGATCTCTGTGGTCTCCTGCAGCAGACACGCTGGACTTTTCCCTCACAGTGACTTCTGGTCAGAAACCCTCAACGACAGTAAACCTGTGATTTCCGAGCAGCAGCTACATCAGAAAGGACCAACAGCAAGTTAGCGCCATGCTCATGACTCTGTAAGGATAATAAGGAGCTGGTGATTTCCTCCTGCAGACTGGGAACAACTTCTTCTGCTAACAGAGCAACTTCTCTCCCTTCATGGGCTGGTAACGTAACTGAGACTGAGACCTGATTAAGGCCTGACATGGATTCAATGCAAATTAAATCCTATCATTAAATATAGATATTGATTATTTCAAAATGAATAAAAACTCTACACCAGGGTTAAACTTAAAGTTACCTCACTAACAAATCCTGCTCTGCAGTACAGGCCTCAGTGGTGGGGATGAGGTTTAATCATGTTATCAGGTGACTTTAATGTTTTAAAAGAAAAGCAGCCTGAAGGAAGTCAAACAAAAAGGGTGGGAGGTCCTGTTTGTTTTCTTCCAGGCTGTATTCTCTCCTTCTCTTAGTGACTTTCTCACTGATTGCACAGAAGTTTAAACAGGTCTGTTACTCCAGCTGAGCAGCTAACGCTGGCTTCTCTCTCTCCTGGTCCTGCTCTCTCCTGCTTTGTTGACAGATGTTTAGCTATTCTCTGCCTCCTTTAGTGATACTGGTAATGTAATAAATGTAGGGATGCACCGATCGACCGGTCAGAGACCAGAACCAGGTGATTTTCAATACGACTGGCCCTGATCGGTGATCACAGATTCACACATTCAGCACATTCTGTGCTGGTCAAATTCACACATGCACCACAGGATGGTCACATGTTGATGTGTCTCTTCAAACATTTTCTTATCCAGACTCATCTGACTTCTGCTTCTGTTTTTCTCACTGCTTCACATGAAATCATGTCCCACCAGATCTCACAGGACATAATCTTAATCTTAAAATAATACAGTAATATAATTAGGCCTGGCTGTAACTTGGAACACTTTTGCAGAAAATGTATAAGTTATTTAATAGTTAGTGTTTTATTACAAACATCCAATTTATTTTACAAGAAAAACTACAAAAATGTTTGTGACTGCTGTCAATTATAGTTCTTATAAAGACTGAAAATTGGAATTGACAGGTCAGACCCTTAAAACATCAGAAATCAAAATCAGTCAAGAAAATTGAAATCAGTGCATTTTTAAATAAATGTACCTTATTTGCGAGACTTTGTTTTCTCTGGGCTGCTGCCAAATCTGACCAGTGATTATTAAACAATATCAAACAAAAGTGACTGCTGTCATACTGAATATCAGCACAGCTGTGATTATCTTCAGCACAAGGCTGCAGGGCAACTGCGCTGATATTCAGTACAACGGCACAACCTCAAGTGTGATACTGCTTTTTTTACAACTGTTTTACAGAGCACACACACAAATAACTTCAATTGTACTCAGCTGTTGTCAAGCAACACAAACATTTTCCTGCTAACTAACATGGGCTTGCTAGCTACATTGTCTACATGTTACACAGTGTCCACAGAAGAGCTCTTCTTTAGTTGTTGGATCCATAAATCTGCCTTCAGACTATACGCAGCTCACTCTTCATATGACTGGAGAAAAAATTAAACATGGACAGAAGGTCCATGTGGAATATAAGGAGACTTTGAAACCCATCATCTACACTAACAAAGAAACAACTTCTAGTCCAGTGTTCCAACATCCGCAAGCAGGGACTACGATCACAAGTAGAGATTGATGAGGTACAACAATCATGCGGCGAGGGGGAGCCAGGACAACAGGTCATCATCACCCACCACACTCTGAGGTTGGGTACCAAGCCCCAACAAGCCCTTACAGAGATTCCATTAACACAAGGACCACTGACGTATAAGTAATAAAGTACCCTCTGAGAGTCTGCTAGAAGATGTGAATGCAGCACTACAAACTATCCCTACCAGGACCATAACTGAGACCAATCAGCTGATTGTTGTACCTCAGTTGTTCTGCACCGCAGCAACAGTGATCTTTTAGATGCTTGGCTACAAGATGATCAACATAAGCCACAAAGAACATTGCCCCCCATGGTGGAGGAGGTTGGAGGCTAAAATCAAGGCAACACGGAGAGAAGTTAGTCAACTATCAGAGCTACAGAAAGGTGTAGGGAAGAAGGAGGTACCTAGAAAGTAGAACAAACTGCCCATACCGGAGGCACTTTGCCAAGCAAAGGCTCACCGCTCTGGCTACCCAACGGAAGAGATACACAGGAGAAGCAGAAGCAAGGAGAATAAATAGGATGTTCTCCGCCAAACCATCTAAAGTGTCCAATCTAATGTCTAGCTCATCACACCTCAAGAAATGCAAGAGTGTCTGTAACCCTGCTACAACCACAATGCTTGCCATCAGAAACACTCTCCGCCTCGGCTCCAGGTTATCCAACCCAGTGGTACCGCGGAGAGGATACGCCGGGACTTCAATCTGAGCGGAAATTCAGGTGAAGTGATCCAGTGATCAACTAATAGGTTAAGTGTACTGTTTAGTTAAGCAGCTGGTGGTATGAAAACAATGATCCCCCTCTCTGTCCTTTGTTTTTCCTGCACACTACTACAGTGTATACTGTTTGGCACGTTACCAGCATAATCAGATCTGTGTAGATGCATGCTGCATGCTTATTTGCTCACTGGCACTGATGAGATTACACTGTAGGTATTGAAATCTTGTACTGAATGACAAGGTGTTTTTCAAAACTTGATAGGATCAAAGCAGTTCGGACGGTGCCAGAAAAGGATCAAAGTTTGTCTCACTGGACTCTTAACCTCTCTTCTCTCCTTTATTTTCCCCGAGACCTCTCATGGTGCTCTGAATGCTGTGTCGCCTGCCCAGTGCAGATGTTATTAACGCGTTAACTTTGACAGCTCTATTATTTACATTAACATGTTAAACAAACATTGTTCATAAACAATTCTATGATGACGAGGTTATACAGTTTATTATTCTACGATGAAGACAACATTAATAAGTCCATCTAACTGTCATTAATTGCAGTTACAATATTTATTTGAAAGAGTAATTAGTTACATGCCTAGTTACCTCCAAATGTAGTGGAATTACAATCGCCATCATTTTGTAACATTCAATACTCTTTATAAATAATAATCTGCAAAATACTGACACATTCTGGTGTTTGTGGCACAAACTACCAGAGGACAGAAACAACTAGCGTTCTTACGTGTACGTCTGGTTTAGATCAGACTCGGGCAAAATGTGGCCCCATGAAGGTTTCATGCAGCCAACAAAGTGAAAAAATCGAGGAAAACATTAAAGCATTTTGCTTACCACTAAACTGCTATCAGACCTTTACTTTGAAGGGGTTCAGTGCTGTGTTTATTGGTAAAGATAATGAACTGTATCTGTACATCCATGTTGCTGCTATCGCTGCAACCTGGGTGCGACATGCATGGTACACTGTAAAACATCAAGTTTTGGACATTGCCAACAAAATATTAGCCACAATTTATCACGTGGTCATGAGGGGTTTTGGTTTTGGGGGCTTTTTGTGCTTTTGATTGATAGTACAGCTTAAAATACACACAGCAAAGGCTGGAATCAAACCAGGGCAGCTGCTGGGGGCCACGCGCTACCAGCTGAAGAAGACTGAAGAGTTCATGTGGAAAGAGTTTAACACACTGCTGTAGGGAATGATGCTGGGGCAAACACTAAACCCCACCTGTCCCACAGGCTGGTTTGTGATTGGTGGAACTGGTGTGACATCACAGTGTCTCCTGTAGATATAAGTAATTAAGTTGTGACAGTGAGACTGAGGGAGAAGCAGCAGTTTGTCTCTGTTGCCTCTGAAGGTGAAGACATCAGGATTTTCAACACTGTCTCTTCAGCAGAACTCTGACAATGAAGGTAAGTTTCAAACTTCACACACGTCTGTGCCTCAGACCTGCCCAAAAAGAATTAACTTACAGTAAATTGAAGGTAAAATGGGATAAATAAATAAACATGTCTTCTCTCTTCCAGCTGATATCAGTCGTCCTCCTCCTCCTGGCTCCAGTGTTGGCCCGCTGCGCCCTGCCTTTGGACTGCAGTGACATCCAGAAACAAGACAAGAGCCGACCCGGCGGAGTTTACACCATCTATCCCAAAGGATGCCGGTCTCGTGTCAAGGTACACGTCATCCTCTCTGGGATGCAAGTGGACCTTCACGTGATAGAGATGTTGGTTCAAAGATGATAAAGTATTTGCAACTTGATGTGTTTGTGTGTAGGTGTACTGTGACATGACCACAGATGGAGGACGGTGGACGGTGAGTTCTCAGAAGTCAAAGCCAAGTGGTTTGAAGTATTACTATCTGGTTGACGTGTCATATATCTTGTATGTTCAGCTGGTTAACCCTCCGTCCTGTCACCTTCAGGTGTTCCAGAGGAGGATGGACGGCTCGGTGAACTTCTACAGGGGCTGGGATCAATACAAGACGGGCTTTGGTAACGCTTCAGGAGAGTACTGGCTCGGTGAGAACTCAAACCAGACTAACAGTCACGTGACTTGATGAGAGTCAGTGTTCAGAAAGTAAAAACATGAAACTCAGGTCAGTTAGTTGAGTTCTCTTGTAAAGGGTCTCATGCAAGAACAACGTGTAGAAACAGATTTGTTCTAAACGGGTTTGTGTGAGTCCACCAGTTTTCTCACATGTTGATTTTTTCTTTCAGATACGAACACAGTTTAGTCACAGAGTCATGTACAGTCTGTCAGTCTGGTTCAGTAGTGTGAGGACATTTTTGAGACATTATGTCAACATAAACCTGTTTGACTTCAATTTAAATTATAATTGTACATTTACACATAAAGCCTATCATCCTTAATTTACTGATGTGTTATTACCTGCTGTCAGGTGTGTTGGCAGATATATCTGCAGGTGAACACACTTACTGTGTCCTCTCTCACCATGATGACAACTTCCCCATAATCCCCTCTTGCTGTTGTGGTCATCGATCACCTGGCTGTGGCAGCGCGTTTTGTTTGTTTCTTTGACGCCATTTTCATATTGCAACATTTCTTGTGATAGTCCAACCTTCAGGTAGCACAGCGTTCACAGCACTCCTTTTCCTGTTCTTTGGCTTCAGCAGGTTTCTTAATTCCACTGCTGACATTGTTAAAATGACGGGTTTTCCTTTGTGAATCTCTAAGACAATTAGAGACGATGCAGCAGGAGTTTCTCTAGACGTCTTTGAGTGGCATCTTCCTTTGAAACACACATTCAGGTGTTTTTTTTGGATCTCTGAAAACTTCAAACATCTCATAAAGTTCTTTGTTTTACTCTTTGATAACACCTCCTGACATTTGGGGCAGGAAATGTAGCCTTATGAGGTATTATTGGTTATTTATGCTTATTTGCAAATATCATGCACATACACTCAAATATTCACAGGCGGATCATTTCTCCAGTTATCTGAAGTTACAAGCATCTACTGAATGTGATGTGGCATGTTTGTATGAACCCTCTGAAGTTTAAAAAATTAAGAGAAGAATAAGAAAACGGTTTTACATGAGGTCCAAAATATTTCATATATAATATATAATATTTCACTCTTTTTCTTCTTGTTTGTGCATTGCAAGTCAAGATATGGTGGCAACATGGTAAAATATATCTTGTTATCACTCTCAGTTCAGTTATCAAGTCACCCACTGTGTGTGTGTGTGCGTGTGTGTGTGCGCGTGCGTGCGTGTGTGTGTGTGTGTGTGTGTGTGTGTGTGTGTGTGTGTACAGGTCTTCAGAACATCCACCATCTGACAAGCCAGCGAAAGTACGAGCTGCGTGTCGACATGGAGGACTTTGAAGGGAAAAAAGTGTTTGCTAAATACTCTGTGTTCTCTGTGGGCCCTGAGTCTGACGGATACCGACTGGCTGTGTCTGGATTCAAGAATGGAGGTGCAGGTGAGCATCAGTGTAGGAAAGGGGGTGCTAATTTATTGGTCTTGTTCTGTTCTGCAGTAACAAACAGTTCCTCTCTAATCCTTATTCACTGAGTCCTTAAACTCCCAGTAATATTCCCAGGTGGTTCACAGTCTTAGAGTTGCAGCACAGCAGCCATGACAGTAGTGTTTGTAGTATTAGTATCATAAGTATCAGTGTGAAACACTCTGGTTCATGCTGTGTTTCTGTAGGAGACTCCATGGATAGGCACCACAAACAGAAGTTCTCCACCTTCGACAAAGACCATGACCAGTACAATGATGGGAACTGTGCCAAGCAATACCTGGGGGCGTGGTGGTACAACTGGTGTCACCGGACAAATCCCAACGGAATTTATCAACGGGGAGTTGTTGGGACTGTCAATGCTGTTTCAGTGAGTTGGTGGAGTTGGAAGGGTCATAACTACTCCCTGAAGACCATCAGCTTTAAGATCCGTCCTGTCTAGTTCTGTGCAATAGTTCTCCACGACAGCAGCATGTCAGCTGGTTATTATTTTCTCTTTTATCTGTCTCTGGTAAATTATAGCATAGAATCTTTAGATGGAAGCAAACACAGTCAGATAACTTGTTGGTAACTTCATTCATTGCCAACAAATTTAGGGTAAATGAAAAGAGAAAAATATACAATAACAGTAAAAGCAAATATTGTGTGAACAGCTGCTTGTAAAGTCTTCAGTCAAAAAGCTGTTGGTGTAGAGAAATGATTCTCCACTACAACGTTTGGTGGAGGTTTGAAACCCTGATGTGAATCATTATCTGCTGTACGGTGACAATAAATGAGAAGCTGAGCAGAAAGATGATGAGATCTGATGTCTTCACTTTGTCTCCTGTGTCCTTCTGTCTGGATCCTCTCTGTTCATTTGGAGGATTCTCACTTTCTAAGGAAAATAAAAAAGAGGAACTGTCATGTCACTACAGAACATTCGGTGGCCCAGACAAATTAGTGAGTATGTTATCCATGCATCTCTCAAAGGCTTCAGTAGAACTGGTACCAAATGTTCTCTAGTGATGTAATGACCCCTCCCTCTTTTTTTATCTTCCTTGGTACACAAGCAGAAATGATCATGAATCATTGCCCTCTAGTGGTCACAGTGACAAAACACTGTCCTCAGGGGCAATAATATACAGATTAATACTTCATAATACTCTTGGAGGCATCAATATTGCTGTTAATAAACATATTAATGTCAATAATCTCAGAATATACATTCAGTTATAAAGTACTATGAACCATGGTGGTATTCAGTGTCATCCAGCTTGATGTCAAAGTCACAATACCAATGAAATGAGAGAGTTCAAAGTGTTAAAACATTAAGTTTCATCATTTTATCTTGTGAGCCTTTAAGAAAATCAAACAATATGGGAGGGAGGCTCCTGTTCGTTTTCTTTCTAACTCCACAGATGTCATCAAATCTCGTCAAAAGGCATTAAGACCTTGATGATGCTTTATCGTTAAGATTGTGAGTCTTCATGAAATTGAGTTGCCTTGGTTTTAATGTTTCATCTTTAATGAAACAGGAAGTTGTTGTAGCTTCAGTCTACGTGGTCAAATCTGCTCCAGTCTTCACAGGTTTGATCTCAGCCTGAAGACATCCCACATGTACAGTTAAAGTCACAGCAGCACCTACTGCCAACATGTTGACCAAATCAAATACAAATCTGACCATAAAAGCCTTAAGATTTTGATAAAGCTCATGAGTTCCCGTTGAACAGTGTTACCATGGCGGCGCGGCAAAGGTCGATGCTTGACCATGAAACAGGACGTTGTTTTAACTTGAGTGTACGTGGTCAGATCTGTCCCAAACTTCACACGTTTGATAAGAAGTCATCTATTAGTCACAGCACCACCTACTGACAACAGGACATTTTAAGAGCTACGTATACTTTGATAACTACTCCTCCCACGTTAACAATATTCAAGTTAAATTTGGTCAGAAATGTCTGAAAAACTGGATGATGCTGAATAATGAAGCCTCTTAGTTTTCATCAAATGATGTTGCTATGATGTTAATTATTTGTCAAAGCTGATGTATAATGACGTTGTGTATATTTTTTTCTAACCCCTCCAGGGGAAAAAGGGTTGAAACCACTGATCAAGCTCAAAACTTATAGTTCAGACAGAAAGACACAGGAGATGAAGTGAAGACATCAGATCACATCAGTTTTCTGCTCAGCTTCTCTTTTATTGTCACCGTACAGCAGATCATGATTCACATCAGGGTTGACAGGGATGATACTCTGCTGTACACAAAGAATTTCAACTATTTTTATTTATTATTTGAGAGGCAGAAAAAAAGTTTGTAACAAAATTCAAACTCAAATTCATAATTTTAATGTATCATTTTATTCTCAAGACGTTTTCATCCCAGGTTTCAACTGTAGGAAAAAACTGTACAACAATTACCTTCATGAGTCCAAACACAAGTGAATCATGTTCAGCAACACGCTCACTGTTCAGTTATATTTGTGACAGTTGTTAGTGAATTACACTAAAACAACAGAGGAAAATATCAATGATGCCCGAGAGGGCAAATATACCTACAAGCTATAAACTACCCAGCATGCACCCCTGAACCCTGCACCTTCATGATATCCTGACTGTCCACTTCAGATCCATGAAGAGGTTCAGACCAGGACCTGAGCTCAGCTTCACTTTCAGAAAACATGGGTAAACTCAGAAGATATTTAATGTTCATACATTTTGTTATTTTTTTGTAAATATACACTCAGATGCTGTCACAAAAAAGTAGTGACAAAAAGACCCTATAATACCCAAACATGATACAGTCACCTGGTACCAACTCACCTGTTTACCTGTGAAATGTTCCAAACAGGTGTTTTTGGAACGTTCCACGATTTTCAGTCTTTTGTTGCTCTCGTCACAACTTTTGTGAAACATGTCACAGGCATCAAATTCAGATTGAATTTAAAAGTATTTGAAAATCATTGCATTCTGTTTTTATGTACATCGAGTTACTTCTGTATTTGTGTCCATCTCTGGCTGCGTGTTGGTCCTGGAGGTTTACTGCACGGGACGGATCTTCATGCTGATGGTTTTCAGGGAGTAGTCATAACCCTTCCAAGAGGCCCAGCTCACTCCTACAGCATACAGGGTGCCATCAGCCCCCCAACGATAAACCCCATTTGGATTTGCACTGTGACAGCTACCGTACCAGAACCCCCCCAGGAATGATCTGGCACAGTTTCCAGACCAGGTGTCCTGGTCTCTGTCGAAGGTGGAGAACTTGTGTCCACTGTGACCACCCAGAGAGTTTCCTACAGAGACACAAAAAGTTCATTTACATGTACAATCAGAACAAACTGATACTGGTACATTTGAACCTGTGTTTACTTCATGCTGCTGTTTTCCAGGAACACTCTCACACCTGGTAGCTGGTTATACTGGTGCAACCATAGTCTAATTCACCACTGTCCAACTACGTATTATTAATAACACAACTAATGTACTAACCAGACACTCAACCACCCAGACTGGCTATTATGATTTAACCAGCTGTCACTAAACTACCACAGAAGTGGTTTTAAGTATTTTGCCAGATGATTCTGTCTGTGAACAGATTTTGTCAACATGTTAGTGTCTCATCTGTGTGAGCTGCAGTCGGGGAGACGAAGGTCAGTGTGCCTCTGTCAGAGCCTGACGCTGGCTGTGTACCCGGTGGATAGCCGATATGTAACCTGTGCGTAATTCTTCCCTCAAAGTTCAGAAACACTTTTCTGGTTCTGTTTCCTCCTCCTACAGTAGTGTTAGCAGAACAGAGGAGTGAGGATGAGGAGGAAGAGGATGAGGAGAAGATGATGGAGAACAGGAGGCCGTGAAGCTGCACCTCAGTCTCAGCCCAGGTGGGTGTTCAGCCAGATTGAGAAGCAGCTTCGGCTGCTCAGACGTGCAATGCCCCTCCCACTGTCCATGAGACTGTCTTGTGTTGTTGTTTGGTCTGTGTTAGCTTTAGTTTAATAAATTATTCTTGTTTTAAAGTAAAACCCTTGTGAAAATCTTTTCTCTTTGTGTCCTCGTGGTTATTTCACCATCATGCTGCCGCTTGGCCCTGGCACACCTGCTTCTTAAAGGTGATGAGAGCTGACTTTCTGATTGGTTTATTATATGTTCTGCCTAAAACTCACCCATGAATTAATCAAGGCACTCGTGCACAGCTGATTGGTGAATCCCACTGTGTGCTGTCGGTG
>JAJHUR010078542.1:15334-26102 GCA_027495735.1 Lutjanus campechanus | reverse complement strand
GGAAGTGACGTCACTCACCCAATGACATAACATATGTGACATTACACACATTGTTTTTATTGTAAAACGGTTGCAGTTTTGTTAGATTTAGGCAATAAAACGGCTTGGTTAGGGTTAGGAAAAGATCGTGGTTTGGGTTACAGTAACAACTTTACATAAGTCACGTGACGGAAGTGATTTCACTTGTGCGGCATAAGTGAAATTTACTCATAACTTTGAATAATTCAACGTTTATTTTTCATTCCACACAGGAGCTGAAACCCCGGTCTCCTGAGTGAAAATCCTGCGCCTATTTAAGACTTTCTAGTTCCTTATACTTCTCCTGTCATACTCACTACGTGCACTAGGAGGTGCTGCCTAACAATTCGTACATATATCAGTCTGAAGAAGCTGCTTATGCTATTGACCAACATTCACATTTTTCTGGTGAGGACGGGCTGACTGCAGCTGAAGTTGACTGTAGCCAGCAGTAACTAAACAGTTTTGGAAAGACAACAGTGTTCCCACCAGCACAGATTTAAAAGCCACAGCTCTGCGCTGAGCACAGACACATTGGAGCAATTAAGAAGCAATTTAAAAGAAAACTAACTGTTGTTCATGTTAACCTAACATTATCAGATGTGTTTTCTTGTTGGGAACCGATTGCGACTCTGTGTTGTATGTGGGTTTTGGCAGGAGCTGCTGTCCCATTGCCCCACTACTGCTGACAGGCACTGAATCTTCTAGTGGCACAGACTACCGGACAGCACCGGCCTACTTTCACCACTGCACATATGTCATAACATTTACAGACAAATAAACTTTGCAGTTTTCGTCCCTACAAGTTTAGCTGCAACAGCAACACAGTTCAGGCCCGTACAGAGAAAATTATTATATGAATTAGAATAATTCTGTAAAAGTTCTACTCAAGAGTGACACTCTTATCACATATTTACATTTGGAGGAAAAAAAATCAATAGAATACAGTCATATAACATCATATCAGCATGACAGCAGGCTGTCTGACATTCTTTTGGGTCAGCAATACCAGTTATGTGAATTTAAGATTATCTAGCTTTCATGATAATATCCATAATATTGTTTTGAATTAAACAAAGATTACCATTGAGATATTTACTGTAATTTACTGTAAACAATAACACCTGTCAATGCAAAGTGTTGAAGTATGCAGCCACCATCTGTGTAGTCTGTGGTTTCGCCTCGCACACAAGTAGCAGGGGTTAGAGTGAGGGGTTATAGAATAAATGTTGTGATCACAAAGACTTCGCTGGTGTCATAAAAACAAATGGTGTGTGTGTGTGTGTGTGTACGTGTATGTGTGATGACTCACTTCTCAGCTGTGAGGATTACATGTGCTACTCAGAGCTTTGAGCAGAGCTCTATAGGGATCTATAGGGATAAGAGCACCACATGCCTTTATGGAAGTTATGAGCTAATTAACTCACTTTCTCCCCCTCTCAACACTACGTGACCCTTTTCACATCCTGCTGACCTGCACCGTTGCTGCACTGGTCCTGAAAGCACGTGTGCAACTTTTAATCTGTATTCATTTCCGTAACTTCCACTTTGCGTACCTGGAGGTGTAGCTGAAGGCTGGAGCCTCTAGGAACACCAGTAAAATCATGTTTTTCATGGAGAATCCCTCCACCGTCTCCCACTAGGCTCGTTTTCCCCCCTAACCTTACTTTGGTTTCTGCTTTCACCTTACAACCGCAGCTCTGTTGAATTCTTAACCTACATTTTAGCATTTTAAAACATGGCCTCACCTTCACTATTTTTCGTCAAAGCAATTGCCGTTTTAACAGGGGCCTCTTGTTAAGCGCATTTGAATAAAACATGACACGAGCAAGATTATAACACCGTGTGAAAATCCCCTCCAGTAGATGTGGCATTCAGCTGAAATGTTTCGTCAGCCGTTGATTTAAATGATTTCTCACACTGCTGCAAAAGGAATCAGGGGTCGTGCTGGTACTGAACATGTTATGGTAAACTCTGTAAATCTACAGAGTTACAAGATTTCTCATAATGATCGACTATTACATTTGCAATCTTCTTTGTGATAAGATGTTTAGGTTCAGTGGTTTCCTGAATAATATTTTGGTGTTGGACTTGGATCCACTTTTCTTTCTTTTTTTTGTCTTTTTTTTTATCTTAAAACCTTGTATCATGTCAAATAACACAAAACAAAACAAATACATTGTTTTCATAGATTTGTATATATTATATGAATCAAAGTCCTGTTTGGACATAAGCAGTATGTGAAAGTGCCTGAAAAACAGCATTAATTCTAATGACCAGCAGGAGGCGACACCAGTGGTTGCAAAACAAGTCTGGTTGTATGTTACAAGAAAATGACCCCCTGTCTCACGATTTATTACTTAAGTAAATAGTTTCCTAATGCATTTAAGGCCTCAGTCGCTAGTTTCAGATCTTCTTCAACAGAGCATGATGTTTATTTTGTAAATTATGATCCCATCTAGAGTGAAATAGATGATAAAGGAGCACACTGCAATTTTTGGGGCTAAAAAAAATGAAGCCAATACAGAAGTGCCAAAACCTTTAAAGACATAGAAAAGGTAGTACATCTCAAGTCTTCAAGTCAGGGGGGACAAAATACTCACATTTCAGTTATTTATTTAGCTCACATCACAATAAACAAACGCTTAAGCGTTTTAGCACAAAGCCTTCATCAGAGCGTTTGCCAAAAACTTTAGTTCCTCGAATGCCCACTTGAGGCTTGTGAGTCAATGAGCTGATTTCGCTCTTCACTACAACTGTACATAGGCTGATTTTTCTTTTTTTTTAATTAATTTTTTTTTTTATATATAACTCCATTTAAATTATATTCAGTCTTAAAGTTATGTATAATTGGGGGGGGCTTCAAGTGACAAGTGGTTACTGTCACAGATAGCCGCTAGGGAGCAGCCTAATTCGGGCGCCTCAGCTCCACCAACGCGCCACCTCTTTTCCCAATTTTGGATAAGCTGGGAGTTAGCCCAGTCAGGCACTGCCAATATGGCGACAGCCAGACTGACCACACTATGAGTTTCAAAATGGCTCTTCAGAAACCTCTCATCCAAATATGGGCTCCAAGAAAACAAGATGGCAAAGCCCATAATGCCAAACTTGAGGTTTCAAAATGGTAATCCACAAACCAATGGGTGACATCAGGGTAGGTTTGCATTTGTGTTAGGATTTGGAGCAGTTCCTCTCGAAGGGAATTTCCATTTTTACAGCTAAATCAATCACAGCCGTGTTTGTCTTTTTGCTCTTCGTAAATGTGAGAAAATTCACCATTAGATTTTAAATTTTAAACCTTTTTTTCAGCAGTTGCGCCTGCGCCATTGTGAAACTGAAGTATGTAACTAAACATGCATACTCATGCAACTTATCATTAGAAGCTGAGATTCTTCTGTTTCGATTGATGCCAACTATTATGAGATAAAATACCATAATCCAGCGGGAGTTTGTGTGCAGATAGAAGTGATATCTTGGTCTCAACATGGCCGCTGCAGTCTGGTGTTTTGACTGACATCTTACTTGAGCCAATAGGAGCGTCCATGTCCTGACCACAGCACACAGTAGGTAACAAGAATGTTGAAAGGAAGAGCCTGCCTCTGTTTTGTCACGTAAAGACAGAGCCAGTTGGATCAGATTGTGCGTTTGACTGGCATTTTATATAGCCAATGAAATCTGTAAATTGACAATGTGCAGTTTTTATATGCAATATGAAGCTAGAACAGGGAAATTGTGTAAATTTAGATAATTTGCTGTGAGTTGCATTTTATATCAACTATTTTTCCACCAAAGCACCTGTTTTTTGGGGTTTCCAAATGGCCTTTTTTTTTAAAGATATAAAATGTACCCTTAAAAAACATGTAAATATTTATTTTCTGTGGTGCTTGGAACTAAATGGTTAAATGCTGTGGTCTCATTGTGTTTCCCAGCTAATAAGTCACAGTCACAGGTAATCTGCAGGCATAATTTAATAAAAATATCCAGGAGGAACTAAAAACCTTCTACTTAAGTGTGTTTAAACTTCTGTTACTCTATTACTACTACTACTACAGTAATTCTGATAGTTGGTGGGAAACAGAGTATTACCTTTCAAAGGAGACCGAAACTATGCATGTACAGTACTCAGCTTTCAACTCACTTTGGATATGCCTTGGATAGGTGTTTAAGGCTAATTTTACAGCATGGGGAAAAAAAATCTTAGGTCTCGTAAAATGATTGTATGACCACCCAAATGACTATCGTATTACTGTACACATACGTGCAGGATCACCACACCCGTCTCAGTTTATAAGGATTGGCGATCAATGTGTGAAGTCATAGAGCAAAGATTTTATTGCACAGATGTTAAATGCCATGTGGGTGTTCTTGTCCCCACAAGCACAGAAACTAAAAGGAATTTTCTCCAATGTGGAGAACATTTTACATGGAATGTCTGGTTCTGGGTTTAGATTAAATTACAAATTAAAAAGTTTCCCAACATTTTGTAGCCAATGTGACAACCCTTCATCACATGTATGTTCATTGGCCATGAGTAGTTCAACCTAAGAGTGAAGTTTCCTTGTTGGATTTTTTTTTATTTTAGTGTCTTGAACAGATAAAACTCTTTAGCATTTCACAAGAAAAAAAAACTTCAGAATTTTTATTATTCCTAGCCTCAACTTTTCACCTGACATCAAACACAATTCCCACCCTCATATTCAGTGGCGCGATCGAATCCCAGCACTGTGCCTTACAATTCTGTCAGCTAACATCAGAGCCTCCACACCTATTAGCACAATGCTGCTCCTCTGTGTGCCTTTGCACTATTAATCCAGACTCGGTACATGCATGTGCAGCCCACATTCTGATGTCTTCATTTGGGAGAAGTCTTCTTCTACAAAGACTTTGACTGAGCTTTCATGTTTTCCCTATATTCATGTCTCCGTCCTCTTTGGTTGTCTCCATCCTGCCGGCTTTACCGTTGTCAGTTTGAGTGCTTTTCTTTTTTGTAATGAAGAGTAAACAAATGGCTGGCAGAAGTCAAACACAATTATACACACACAAAGTTGGAGCAGCGTGATGATAGTTGATGGTCTCAATTGTGGCGTACACTAATTCTATAGATGTGTGTGGTTTTAAATTTCATTAAGATGAAGGTGGAGGTCAGATTATTGTGTGTACCGCTTTCTCATGGATGCCCTCAGGCTTTGGAGTTTGATACTCGATTATACTCAGTGCTTACAAAGAAGAGCAAAAGAAGAGTTTAATTGTCTTAAATGTCAGAAACTGTCATTTTGTCACAGTCCCTCTGCAACTCATTCAGATGTGCACCGTACTCGTTAGCGGCTGAAAGATACGCACAGGGCTTTCAAGTGACTTGAATGCAAACCCATCTGTAGCTGAAAGAGATGCACCGGGCTTTCGCCGTAGTATACAAAAATGTGGGTAATTACCAGAAGTAAACAGGCCGTTTTGTCTTCCTGAAGTTTGTGAGGACTTGAATGCAAGCTGTCATAAGAAGTGTACAATTCTTTACTTTTATGTGTACTTTTTTATGTATCATTACTTTTGCCAACAATGTCTGGGAAGTCGGGAAGAACCTGTGTAGTTCTACTACTGTTGGAGCAGCCAAGTAGTCCATGAAGTCTGCTCCTGTTTGAGACCATACACTCGACATAGATTCGCAGGGCGTTTGCCAGAAGTGGATTAAGAATATGAATAAAGAGGACTTTGTCATATTGCACAATACTTCATCACTCAAATGTGGCAGAGGTCCATTTTTTCTCTATTTCTCCATGATCCATTTCTGCCTATTGTTACAGCCAATGTCTAACTACTACATCAAATTTGAAGAACGTTAATATCGCTTTCCAAAAAAAGGTACCTTCATCAGTTACTGAGGGCTACTGTCTAACACCGCTAATCCAATTATCCATGCTGTCACATCAGCAGCAACAGCACGGTGTCTAGAAGGGAACCTCAGACCCACAAAAGATCTTGAGAGTGGTAACCAAAATCGTGAGAAAATCTTGCAAGGGGTTTGCAAATTTTGGGATCCCTTCTAGACACGGCTAGCAGACTCAGAGAATGACAGACACTGCAGTAATGGTGGCAGCACTAAATGGCAGAACCCACAGAGTGATCACCGGATTCATCTATAAAGTGGGAGAAGTCTTCTTATGAGGAGGCTGGATGGATGGATGGGTCAAACGAAGTTACTTAAGTGATGTCACGTCATATGTAACGTAATGTACTTATTGTAACCCCGAACATGGTGTTATCCTATATCTAACCAAGTAGTTTTTCAGCAACCGTTTCACAACATTAAACATGTGTTAAAAGTGGCTTTCTGGCAGCGTCTCATACAGCCACTAAAAGGGTACCTTGGGCATCAGTATGAGACACAGACGGGCGTGACGAAACATCCGTTTGTGTATGAGAACAGTGTGGTTTCATTTAAAAAAGTATATATTGCAGAATAAACTGCATAATATTTTGAGATCAATACTAGCACAAGGTCTTACAAACTTTGATGGAGAGCGAGCGTGACAAACATGGCACCGACTTTGAGAACTCTCACATATTTGTGATTGCTGACATACCCCAAAACCCTTCACATATTTGCCTTCACACATATATGCATACACACATTGTGCAAACACTTGCTGTGCTGCCCGGGAGGACCACTCTATCAGCATCCATGAGAAGTCTGGGCTGCCGTTCTGCTCACAACCCAATCTGGCAGCATTCTCACCATCAGCCCTGCCATCTGCTGGGCTCTCAGCAGCTTGTTTAGAGGTTAATAGCTTCATGATCCCTCTATCAGTCCTGCCCATCTTCAAATGGCTAATTCTTCCTCTCTGGCAGCTATTAGCGCAGGCTGTGGCGCAGGCTCCTCCGTCCCTTCTCGCCACCATCCGGGCCATCATCAGGACAACAATCCCCGGTTGTTACCGGACATGCGATATCAGATCGGAATAGATTTTACATAGCGTGCAGGCACAACAAAATGACACATCTGGGGCCGTTGGAGATGGATCGATAACCCATTCTCAGAGGCATCGGGGTTTGTAACAGGCCTATCCTTTTTAACGGCCGACGGATCACACTTTGAAAGCCGCTAAATAATGACATTTCTTTCAGTTGGCAGCTTTGTAGCAAGATTAGATCTCATACAACAAGCATAAATGCATGCATCTGAATTTCATTTAGTTGCATGGATTTATGTTGATGTAGATCAATACAGTGTGGATGATAATTTCTCCAGTGGCCTGTTGCGTTTTAAGTGTGTGTGTGTGCATGTACGAGCTAGAGGAGAGATAAAGAGCCCTCATATGTATGGATACTGTAATCTGTCAAGTGCAACTAAATATAAATTGCCCTTGCACAAAGTGTATGAGTGTTTTCTTTCCACAGGCCTCCCAGGCTTTACCATCTGATTTGTAGGACAAGCTCTTCACTGCTGCACAAGATTCCTATGGGAAACTGATGGAGAAGCTCGGTGTTAATGTGGTAGCTGTGGGGTTTAAAAGAGTGCAGGCACAGTAAATCTGAAGAGATCAACTTGTGTCAGGGCAGCAGGGACCTCTGCGCTCCCTAGAGGAGGCTGCCAGTTTGACTTTAACTGAACCCTATCCATAACTGACTGATTTTCTTAGAAAAATCTCCAACTGCCTCTCAAATTAAGTTTAAGGGATTTTTTTTCAATGTGACTTCTGCATGACCCCAATGAATTTGCATATTACATAGCTGAGAACTGAATATTAAGCGCTTGGGCGAATTACTGTCTCTCAGTTGATATTCCCCGTGCAGCTCGAGGTAGCGAGCAAACGGGCGGGCGGGCATTTAAAACCCCTTTTGAAGATAATGTGATTTTTTCATTTGGCTGATAAGGACGTGTCATGGAATGTTTCATTATTTTGGACACTAAGCATTTTTTTTTTCCTCTTTCTCCTTCATAGCTTACCAAGAGGAACAAAAATTAATCCAGCATCATATTATTGCTGGTTCAGATGAGGAAAGAGGGTGGGGGAGTTATTCGCTGTGATTGCTGTCGGATCGTCTTCGGGGATCTGCTCTGATTCTGACGATGCTGGCAGACGTCAAAGCTCTTAGGCTCGGGGCCGTGAGATGACATGCTTTCACACCAGTGTTACAGCGTTCGCTCGTCTTTGAGATGATGATGCGCAGTTGTGTGAATTACCAACACCCCCATAATGCATTCTGCCATGACTTGATGATTTTGCTGTGATCTCAGTGTTCTGGGAGGAATGATTTATAAGATGCATTGTTTCATATTTTACAGACATTGCATGTCTGAACGCTCAGATGTCGACCACATGTTTGTTTCAAACCTCAACCTTTACCTTTCGGTGCTAAGTCCAGAAATATATTGCTCAGTGAACCTTTAGAGGTACACTATGTGGAATTGGGTATCTGGTTTCAGATGATTGCTCCAGCCCATGCATATGCATTATATAAACATGAAAAGGCCCGATAGCTCTAAGGGAAACTATGATCTCTCAACACATTCTAATTAAAGATTCCTCCCTCCACTCTGGCCAAAAACGTCTGCATTCCACTTCCTGACAATCTTATTCTCAATTTGCTCTGTAGCCGACTTTCTGTTTTTCCATCCCACCACACAAACAGTGATGTTACTGTTGCAGAGGAGGATATTCCTTTTTTTTTTTTTTTTCATTTGCACCTTTACGTTGGGATTTTCCTCTTGGTGATAATCAGTGAGAGGTGCAGGCTCTTCCTTTGGGCTGAGGATAGCGGGTGCTGCTGGGCACAGATGAATGGCTGAATAAGAACACTCGGAGGGTTCCCGATCCCCCACCTGCCCACCCCCACCTTTTTGTCAGTGGATGGAAAAACTGAAATAGATTCATGAGCTTTCCTTTCCAATAGCTGAGCCGACGCTGTGCCAGCGGCTGGCACCAATCGAGGACTGTGATTCGCTGAGAGCTGACAGACACACCACCACACACATCAATGCTAGAGATGAGCCATGTGAGAAAGAGAGGGTGCTGACAAACAGGAAGGAAAATTGTAATCGTAAACAGTGGAGAGAGAACTGGCAAAGGATTAAGATGAGTCCTGGCTTGCTATTTTAATGCCTGACTTACCCTAACCATAAACTTATGAGTTCATGACCGCTGATGTATTGTATATTGTTTCTGTTGAGGTTTATATTGGCTTTTGAAGTAAAACACCACTAAAGGCTCATTTATGTTTAACGTTAGATGCATATACAGATACGGACAAAGGCTTCTGCGGTAATTTTGTGCATATTGATGCTTGTTTTCTGTAAATTAATGGATACGGACAGAACGGAGCAGAATCAATGGAAGTCATGGGGACTGTATAGCAGTGTAGTCAATAGTTAAAGTGAGACACGACCACAGTACACAACAAAGATGTTTTAAAAATTCAAAAGTATTGTTGTCCATTATTTAGTGCAAAGAATTCTCTGTCCACATGTTGCAAGGTCTTAATGGCCACATCCCGCTTCATCCCTGTCTTTCTGTGTAGAGTTTGTGTAGAGTTTATTTTCCAGTCAGTAGCCCTGAGCTGGCTTAGAACTGGAGTGTGTCACTGGTTGCTGCACAGTGACCAGCACCCACTGCGCCTATACTAGGATTCATTAAATCAGAGACTGAATCTGACTTTATAAATGTATATGTCAAAATAAAGTGGAATGTCAAAGAACTGCCCATAAATGGCCAACAAGTATGTTCATTTACTTTTCTTTTGGCCTATCCACAATAATTTCGCTCAAAGAACCATTAAAAAGAGGTTTTTGACTGAAATTGTGGTCCTTTTTTGGCGAAAGTACTTTGGAGCCTCAACGACCCATTTTTGGATGGATCCTCTTTAAGGAATCGCTCGGCTAAAGGTTCTTCATGGAACTAAAAATAGTTCTTCTATTGCATCACTCTGAAGTGATTTTGGTTCCTGTTAGCACCTTTATTTTTCTGCATTTGTTGCTTAACATCCATTCCAATGTAAAGGATGCATGGAAATACGTGGGCAGTAACAGTTCGGCCTACATCATTTAAATATATATATGTTAAATATTTTTGTTTTTGCAATGTTTGTGCCCAGGGCTTGGGTATTCAACTTGTTTGCTTGTTTAAGTGGACTCAATTTAGGGTAAGTGCACCCCATAAAGACTCTGCTATATTATAGATATGTGTGTGCTGTCATTGGTGGCACAGTGGAGTAACCCTCTGGTATAACTCTGTCAGTTCAAAAACTGAAAATTTGGTAAAATGGACACGTCTCTAAGTGAGTCCTTGGTTTTCATCATGTTCACATGCTCAAACAGGCCTGCAAAATGATGAAAACCAGGGTTTCTCTTGCTAATTTCCTCTTAGGTCAGAGAACGATGCAGTGATCAGAATCTAATAACAGCTGCCTGTCAGACTCCTGAGCAGTGTCAGTGTCGGTGTTAGCCGGTCCACCATCTTTGGTCAATACTTTCTAAACAAAATACACACTCTCAAACTCATCCCGCATGTTCCTTGGGATCACCAATTATCTGAAAGCTCTCCTAAATATTTAGATAGCATGGGGTTGGGAATATCTGCATGGAAAGTTAATACCTAACAAATGTGGGTAGGAGCTTTGTCATGCAGGGCACTTGTTTAAATGTCCTGGTGAGCTGAGATCTCTGTGATTGTTAGAGTCCTGTCCAAACAGTGGGATACGAGGCAAACAGTGACCTCTCACAGGCTGATCATTCCTACCACATGGAGCATGTTTG
>JAJHUR010078542.1:0-12056 GCA_027495735.1 Lutjanus campechanus | reverse complement strand
CTTTCTTCCCCCAACTGTCCTTTCATCTCTTCACCTGTCTTCATGCATCAGTGTGTCCATCTGTCTATCACTCAGTCACAGTCGGTAATAAATTGGGTTGCTCTCCAGAAAGTCCGTCTTCACATTCAGTGCTGATTACTGTCAGTGTATCTGTCATCTTCAGTGTATGTCACAGTGATCGATGGAGTGTGTGTGTGTGACATCAATGGAGCCACCTTGCTGATTTTTAGTTGCTGGATATAAGAGGGTCAGGTCTGCTCGGGCCTAATCAATGACTACAGAGCCTAACTGTCTATCCTTTTATTACTCCAAGACTAAGCACACACACATAAACACACGCCTGATATCAGTGGCAGATAAATCGAATCTCAATGATCAGACATTAAGCAAGGGGAGAAGAACTGGAAATGACAGGTCTGCAAGACCTGCAAACCTCAGGGATTATGTTGGTTGTGTGTGTGTGTGTGTGTGTGTGTGTGTGTGTGTGTGTGTGTGTGTGTGGGTGTGGGTGGGTGGATGGATGGATGGACACCACTGGTTTTCACACTGAGATCAAAGGTCTGAGGAGGCTCATGTGCAGACCAGCATTATGATATAGCTGCTGCTGCTCTCTTACAAATAAAAGTGCTAACTAGAACCATAAAGGTTTCTTCGGCTTGTCCCAATAGGAGAACCCTTCTCTAGTTCCACCTATAACCCCACATAAAGTGTTATATCTAAAACAGCCATTCCCAAACTTAAGTATGCCAAGGCCCAATTTGAAAATCTTTTTATACTCCATGGATTATATCTAGAATGCACCCAGTGGGTTCTACTGGGAACCTTTTTATAATCTAAGGGTTTTAGCTACAACCCACTGTGGGGGTTATACTGAGAACCCTTTTATGTTACAAAGAACCCTTGACTAAAGAGTTCTTCAAGGATTTCGAATATCCTTGAAGAACTCTTTTTGCAGGGCTCATAATACACCCCGTCGCCTTACAAATAACCCCTGACGAACCCTTTTTCAAAAACTGTTACTAGAACTAGAACTAGAACCCCAGCCCTTAAGGAAGAACCCTTTTGGAACCCTTCTTTCTAAGAGTGCTGCAGTTCAATTCCCTCCTCCAGCAGGGAGCTGTGGACTGGATTAGATACAACACCTGCCTTTAGTATGAATAGACGTGCACGGTTTAATTCATGCACCTCATCTAAATCAGAGGTCACTGATCAGACGCTTAATAGGGAGAAGACAGCAGAAATTGACAGGTCACCTGTGTTGCATCTGCAAACCTTAGGGGACTCTGTTTCTTTGTGTGTGTGTGTGTGTGTGTGTGTGTGTGTGTGTGTGCAAGTAAATGCGTGTGGCTGAGACTGCAGCCGGTTTTGAAAAACCTTTTAATTAATAGACTCATTACCTTCCAATCTCCCCGTGCCCTTTCCTCTGTGTTGTCTCGGCCTCCAGAGGGAAGCTTAGTGATTCTCGTTTGTAGTGAAGGATCACATCCCTGGAAACAAGACCCTGAAGTGACCCTGCCTTTGCCAGCTGGGCCGGCGACATGCATTAGAAAGCAGGTGCGGTGTGGTAAAGACTGAGAACATTTGTAGGGATTTAGAGGCCTTGATAAGGAGGAAACGGCAGTCTGAAAGGAGAAATCTGTAATATACTTACTGTAATTTATCACAAAATGACCATAATGTGCCATTAGAGATCGAGGAAAAATGCTAAATTGAAATGCTTGGTTCTCTGTCAACAACCCTGTGGATGCAGTGTTCCCCTTTGAAATTTCTATTCTGGATTGGAATAACTTTTAGTTTGCAGTAAGGGTTCAAATTAATGCTGAATTTTTGCTGAATGAGTAAGTGTCTGTTTTGAGTAATAAGAAACCATTAATAACCTTATAACCGTTAAACTGAGCAATATGTCAATAGAGACTGGGAGGCAGACAGCATGCAGTCACTGAAGTCAAACTGTGTGTGTGTGTGTGCGCACGCATGGATTCTTCATCAGTGTTTTTTTTTCCAGGATGCAGACTTAGGTTTAAATAAAAAGGTATATAAACTATGATCTTCAGCAGAGAAAACCTCAACCTGAAATAGAAAAAAATGAAAAAACATAACTTGGTCACAATACAATGAAAAAAAACAAACAGTTTACACTCCTAGTGTGAATAGGATTCAGTTGTTTTGTTTCCTGAGGTGGAAAGTAATGGAGTACAAATACTCTGTTACTGTACTTAACTAGAGTTTTCGGGTATCTGTACTTCACTTGAATACATATTTTCTGTTTACTTTTACTCTCTATATGTTAACACAAATATCTATACTTACTCCTTACATTCTCAAACAGGCTTGTTGTTTCAGCTTTAACACGTTTGAGTTGGAACCTTAGTTTCATGAGTGCACATCACGCATGATGGACGTAACAAGACGAAAATGACATAACAAGACAAAACAGAAAAAAACAGAGAGACTTGGCCGGACGTTCAGTTGGCTTTGCACAGACACAGCAGGTAGAAATGTCCTTCAGAGGACTACTTTTTACTTTTATACTGTGAGTACAATTCAGGCCATTTACTTTTTCACATTTACCTGAGTGAAGAAGTTGAATTAGTACTTCTATTCTAAACAGTGCTTTTTCTTTTTACACAAATATCTGTACTTCTACTTGAGTAAAGAATCTGTGTATATTTCCCACCTCTGTTTGTGCAAATTAAATCCCTAAAAGCTGTTGATAAAATCTAAATATATTGCCAATGCCATGTACATCATTTATAATGAAGCAAAATGAAAAGTTGTGTGGAAAGAGACAAAAAAAAAAGACTGAAACAAGCAAATGAGAAGTAAAAGGGAAGTGAATGAAGGACAAGATAAATGGAGAAGTTGGGTAGGGCACACACACACACAGCATAAGATGAAGGAATAGCCTGACCTCCTGCATATTTAATTTCTTTCTCTGGGTAGCTGTTAAACCTTCATTACCGAAGCATTGGCAGTCGGAATGAGACACTCTTATATGCACACCTCTCCACTCTTCAAGCTGCACTCTCTCTCTCAGGGAAACGTCCAGGAGGTATCCTGATCAGATGCCTGAACCAACTGATATTGACCACTAAGGAGCACCGGTTCTACTCTGAGCTCTTTCCAGATATCTGAACTGCTCTTGCTTTCCCTGAGGATGAGCCAAGATACCCTACAAAGAGAACTCCTTTTCTGCTACTTTTATCTGTGATCTTATTCTTTTATTCACTAGTACCAGGTGTTAATGACTCTACAGACAAGAGTTAGAAGGTATCAAGAGATGAATTGAAAGCTTCACCTTCAGGTTCATTCCTCTTTCTTTTTTTCTTACCTCACTTAGTTCTGTGCAAACTGTACGACAGCAGACACAGCACCAATCTGTCAGCCAATTTCAGGCTTCATCTCACTCATGAGTATTCGGGGGTAATCTACGATTTTCTGATATCGTAGTCTCAGACAAGGAGGCAGATCCTTATCTTGGCTGGTTTAAGGTCAGTGTGCTCTCGAGATCCTTGTTTAATTCACAATCAAACAGATCTACATCATCGGCAATGAGGTTGCCAAACTGGACACTTCACTCCTTGGCTCTGTCTTGTCTTTTCTGTCCATGGAATATAAAATCCAACACCCACTCAGAATATTCAAACCTCTTTTCCACCAATTTAGCTTAATTTGAACCTGTTTTGTTTGGTCATATCTAGAGGGGGAACCCTTGATTTGATTTGTGAGATTTGTATGTGTTGTGTCTTCCTTTTGCACCTATATCATGTTTTATAATGTGAAAATGCTTTGGCTAAAATCTGGGTGGGTTTAGGGACAGTAAACACTTGCTTAGGGTTAGGGAAAGACCATGGTTTGGGTTAAAATGATCATTCTCACTTCTCACTTCTCACACATTCTCTTTCTTGGGTCTGAGGCTCCCCTCTAGACATGACAGTTCCATTCTTGGAACACTGGTGCTATCTAGTGAACCAGCTCATGTTTCCACCACTTTTGAGCAGAACAGGTCACAGGTGACCTGCTACGTTCTTGTTCCAGTCAGGAACCAACTTTTTGGGTCCAAACTAATTTATTTTTAGTTGCACATTGGTAGCAAACAATGCAGATGCAGCTTTTGCTCTAGTTATACAAGGACTGGGCAGCTAGGAACAAATAACTGATCCATACTCTTGCTAGGGTCAAACAGCTGGTCCACTGTTCCCCAACAAGGACAGAATCCACATTGTTCCCCCGTGGGTTTATCTCAGAGGGTTTTACACTCTGTGCAGTTGATGACACGCTAAAACATGCCTTGTCCTTTTGTTGGGACAGTCAGCACATTGGGAAGGAGAACCGGATGTCTGGGTGTGGCAAACACAGGACTTTCACCCAGGAGACTGGGGTTTTGTTCCCCTGTGAGCCAAATAGTGTTGCTTGTTTTAAGGAAGTAGTTATTTGAAACCCAAGCCATGACCTTTTTCTAAATATAACAAAGAATTTTTGTTGCCTAAACCTATCCAAACTGCAACCATCAGCTAAATGTTGCTCAGCAATCTATTTTTTGAATGTGCAACTGGAAATTGCCTTTATATTATTGCCTACCTAATCACAGAATGAGAATGATGGTGGATAATACATTAGTTTGAAATCCACTCTGTCCTCCTTCCTGATGTGCTGGCTGTCCCAAGAAATGGACAGTTAATGTCCATGTGCACAAATCTATTGATTCCATTTCGTGGCTATTTCACCAACTGCCAGGCTGGCCATGTTGGCAGCACTGACGGTAAACAACACATCTGAAATCACGACTGTTTCTGATGTTTGTGTTCTTCGGATGGACTCAAGTTTACTGTGTTCATGAGGAGAGTTCATATGAACGCCCCTCTCTTGTGATATTTACAACCTCAGAAGTGGAAATTGTTTGTTCATCTTCATTTGAGTAACATTTGAAGGCAGCGTTGCTGGACAAAATGGTCAATTTTGGTCAACCAAATATACACTCGTAAGAGTAATAAACAAGCTTTTCATCAGTTGACTTCTTAAATAATAAAGAGGGACGTTTTAATGGTTTATATGTTTATGCCAAAAAGTGGATCATCTACCTTGGCTTTTTCAAAACATATGTCATTGATGAGCTGATACTGAGCCTGTCACGATTCACACAACATGAAATCTTTGCAGTTTTAAGATTCATTTAAGGTCCTCAGCTTTGTGTGGGCTTGACAAAAAACAAACAACAAGGCAGTTCAGGACATCAGATAATAAAAGGCAAGGCGGTTATTCCAAGAAGAAGGAGTCGGGTTGTACAGATCTTTACTACGTATTAACCTTAGTTTCTCAATATGTTGCAGCCGTTCCTGTTGACCTAGTCCTGCTCTGACCCTTTTCTGTCGTTTAAGACATCCTGAAGTCAACCTGAATTGAATATTTAGTGCGTAATCCACTTTGTTGTTTACATCTCAGTAAGTCCAAAATGGCGACACATTCAGATTACTGACCAAACCATGACGCTGGTGCAAACACTCAATATGTGCAGCAGAGAATGCGTCTGACTACACTCATCAGGACCTCGGTGACCTCCGCTAAGGATAAGGCTTTGAAAGCACTATTAGTATTAAAGTGTTTTCTCCCAGCATATCACTGAATGTGTGTGTTATATTTGGACGATGAACACATGCTCAGTGTTAACATTCTGTGAGACACTCAGTTTTTTCATGAAGCATTTTTCATTGTCAAGGCTGAACACTGAGACTGTGGAGATGTTTGGTATCTGAGCAGTTCCTCATCATGTTCTCTGTCAGCCACAGCACCAAACGTTGTGTCAGGACTCAATATTCGATGCTTAGAGTAGTTTGTGGAGGGGATATTATAATAAGTAAGTAGACACATGAACACACACAAACAGAGAAGATGAGCTGGACAAAGCTCAACACTTTCCAAACACAGTAAATGACAACAACCAAACACCACTACTGGGATGTGTGTACTGTATCTGTGTACATATGCAGATTTGTGTAAATTTGCCTGACAGTTTATAAATCAGAAATTATGCATATTGAGGTGTTTTTTCCCGCAGACCTCAACTGTTCCTTGCCCTAACGACCATGACCACCGAGGGTTTCATTAGCGCTCGGTTAGTTGACCATCTCTTGCTGTTTGTTTTGCTCACTCCATCACCCAGGGCCATTTAGCTTTCATCAGTGGGCCCTTTCTCGTCGCCTGGTTTTAATCAGACCATTGTGACCTCCAGTACCAATCGTTCTCGCCCCTCATATGAGAGGAGTGGAGCGCTGGGAATTAAGTGGGAGTGATAGATCAGGGCAGGATTGTCCTTTTAAACGGTAGATGCCTACCAGTCAATTTGATATCTGTATTAGCTGTCATGAACCAAGAATAAGTACATTCTTTAAACTGAAATTGAATCAAAATAAATTTTGTACCTATAACCTATAATATTGAGTTTCTTCATTTTATTGCATTGGTTTTTTTGTACTGCACACAAATGGCCCGACAAGGCTCAAAGCCTGGGTGCATCCACATCCCCTGATGCTTTGCCATTGGCACAAACACACACAGTTCTCCTGTGTATTTATAAATTGCTGCCAACATTACAGGTGCACTTAGTAACCCTTCCAAATAAAGTAGTAGATAACATGGATAGACTTGTGTTTTGTTCACAAGCTGTCTGATTCCTCAACAGTCTAGATCAGGGGTTGTCAAAGTTTGGATGACTGAGTGCCAATTTAGGGTGCCAACATTATGTTAGAGGGCCGAGGGTGATTGGTCTCATATTGGTGTTTAATATTAAATTCCTTGAGCACCGAATTCACCTGTTTGCAGATAAAGCAGATCACTTTATCTGTCCCGAGGTCCAACAAAGAGTTGATCCATTTTTCATGAAACATCCTCTCCTGTTACAGCATTTTGCCATGGTGGCTTCTCCATTTCACGTCCGCATTAAACTGCCAAGTCTTCCACCTAAACACCATGCAGTGGCACTACAGTAATTCCTAACCTGCAGGCGCTTGTTAGAGGGGACGTAGTTTGATGTAGTGGAGAAGTAGTTTAAGTGAAAGTATTGAAATGGACTGATGATTAAAAAATAATGTCATGTTTGGAGACTGGACAAAATGCTTCTGAGGGCCGTCCAAACCTACGTAAGTTAAAGGGAAGGTTTTGCACTTTTCATGATGATGTCCTGCCAATGTTGACGGTAAGTGTAGTCAATTGAAGCAACACATTTTTAGTGTGTCTGCTATACGTTCAATGTTGAGTTCTCCTGCTCAGGGAGCCGTGCTGGCAGTGCCAACATGTACCAGAATGCATTGCACACAATCTTCTAATGCCCATGCCCATGTTCTCATCCCAACCTGTCACACACTGACGATTTGTCACCGACCGTTGGAGCCCAGTCTGAAGCGAAAGGTACCCTTTAGCAGCCGTATCTGACAAAAAGCCTGTAATAACACCTGGTTAACGCTGTGAAAAGGTTGGATAGATTAGATCGATGATAGGGGTGTAACGATTCACTCGAAATCCGGTGCATCGGACCTTAATGTGTTAGATATGAGTGCATCGATTCGGACGGCCTGTATCGGTAAAAAGCTGAACATGAATCGGACAAAAATCACACACACCCCTAATAGATAGGGTAGATTTAGGCACAAAAACTATTTGGGTAGGTTAAAGATAAGACCGCGTTTGGGGTTACAAAATGTAACCAGATGCAGACTTTCCGTCTCTTTGTACTTCGTCAAAAGCCCAGTGCATCTAGAACAGCCATAGATGGGTTTACACTGAACTCGAATGAAAAGCAGTGTGCGTCCCTTTCAGCCACTAACACATACTGTGCGTGTCTGTATGTGTTGCTGAAGTGGGGTGAAAAATCATCGGCATGTGACAAGTTGGGAATGAGACCAGGCTGCTGGCATATAGCTACAGTGTTGGGTGACAACAATACTCATCTAGCCCGCTCCCTGACCAGGTCTCCAAAGGTGGAAACCTGAAATCCAGGCAATCACAGTGACATCACTGGATGCAGGAACAACAGCAGATTTTCTTGGTCAACATATTACACACTGAGGAATTTATTACTTCAATTGACTACATTTATAATCAGATAACCTACATTTTAAATCCGTAATTTCACTTATATTTGCCCCAATCAAACATTAAACAAAGCACATGTGGTTCTTAACTACTACTTTCACGTCTGCATTTGTTCTCGTCTGTGGTCCTTGCCACCAATGAGTTGCACTAATTGTGCTGCTTGTTTAGCCCACCCACACTTTAGCGGCGCTGTGAACTGGGCGGCTGCAAATCCCACAAACCCGGAGCTCTAACAGAGTGATGGATAGTTCCCACCTGTCAGTGTGACATTTGTAATGGTCCCATCCTTTGTAAGAATGAGTGAGGGGAGGAATAAATGGAGGGTAAGAAATGGAGAAAGAGAGAAATGTTTTCTTTGCTTCCCTGTGTCTCCATCTCCATATAGGCTGTAAGGACCAAGGCAAGGGCACAGCAGACATGATTTACTTTGAGGAGTGAACAATAGATGCAAATTGCCACCAACAGTTGTGTGCTTCCTGCGTAAATCTTTTTCTTTTTTCCCCCTCTGTCTTTTTTAGATGCGACTACATTCCATTTACATTCCCCAGCACAAGCCACCGTTCAGCTCTGCAGTCTCATTCATCCTCATGAGACTGGGTTTATCGTTAGACTGAGTAACAGTTCAGTTTATTTTTCACAATATGTTTTATAAGTTGGTAACATATCATGGTAGTTACAGCCAAGTAAATAATTTCCCCCCTGAGATGGAACAGAGTCATAAGTCATGCTTAAGTCGTGCCTTATTTGAAAATTCGCAGGAGGGGGCTGCAGTAAAACTGACTGGGTGGAGCTTTACTCTGCCCTCACCAGAATAACCACACATCAGTAATTTCTTCAGATGCTTTAATATTATTCACCAAACTACAATCAACCAACAAAGGCAAAACATTGCGCTCCTGACAAACATCACCAACAGCTTAGGCCATGTGCTCTTGTAAAAAAAATATGGTCCCCAATGTCTGAGCCAAAGGTTGACCAACTCTGGCTTTGTTGTGGCAGTGGTTTTGACTTGAACTGCTATAACATTTTTAATTTGTTTAAACTCCAACGAAATTAAATTGCAGGTTAAAGTTAACAGCGCTGGTTTGTTTATTTTGTATCTCGGTGCCTTGACTAGGGCTCATACTTCGCTTTATTGTCAATCAAATGCACAGACGCCAGTTCTTGTATTTCCCCAGAGTAGCCATGTTAGTGATGTGGCTGGATGGTTGGCAATATTGGTCTGTCATCTAGTCGGTCGGTCAGTTTACCACTTTGATTCAGAATGAAATATCTGCACGACTACCGGATGGATTGCCATGGAATTTAGTGCACACTTTCATGGCTTCTGAGTCCTACTGACTGTGGTGATCCCCTGATTTTGAGTTTTTCAAAATCTGACACTGTGGGCCCCCAAACGCTCCCCAAAGTTATTACCCTTCTTACCCTTCTGAGCCTCAGTCAAACAAAACAACAAAAATAAAAGGAAGTTAATATTATTGGAGTTTGTCATTTATAACTATTGTCTGTCTCACCTCTATTTGGTAGATAATTATGCTGAAACCTTTGGAGAAAAGAGATGCAGTAATTCTTTGGAGGATGTAAATGTGGAAGTTTAATGTTGCTATGGACTGAGTCAGGTATACTCTGATTAAAAGAATGTAGTATTTATTTATTTATCATTTGGTTATAACACGTGTTAAACTCAAGGCCAGCAGGTCGAGTTCAGCCTGGCACCTCATTTATGTGGCCCGGAAGAGCTTGCAAAGACTTGTAATACAGCACAATACCATTCAGTGCTGTGTTGGAGAAATGTGGTGTCCATAAAATACATGTCTCAGAAAGCGTCCCATATTTATTATCCAAGCACTAGATAGATCTCACTATCATAAGCCTAGTTTGTTCAGTGTTAAGAGCAGCCGCCTTGCAAAATGCTGTCATTTTATTTTTAAGCAAATGCACATTTTTGGATTATAAAATTTGCTTGTAGGCCACACAAACTGAAACAGCCGTAATTGTTATTTTGACTTTATTATTCATTCTACTTTTTATATTACATTTTTTAACATAAATTGTGTAATAGTTGATGAATGAATGAACCTCAGTGTCTGCTTGCTATCAGTCTTCCAAGACTGAAGATTTTCATAGTTGCCTAACAATTATTAAGTTATTACAAAAAGCAATAGTAATCGAATGCAGAGGCAATTATGTAATATGATAACAAGTAGACACATTTTTATAGTCTTATGATCACAACTGGCCCTTTGAGGGCAATCATGATGCTGAATCGGCCCGGGATGAAATTGAGTTTGACACCTCTGGGTTAAAGGGTGAATTTTCACTCAGGTCCACACTCCAACATAGCAGGCAGCAGTATAATGCACTTTAGCGGCCGTTCGTTGTGTGTGCTGTGGTCTACAACTTTAGCCCATTTTTTCAGCCCATATTTTTTTACATTTTGGAATAATGGCAACATTAGAAGTATGCTGAGTTAGCTATTAGCAGTTTGTGTTTGCAGTGTACCCATGAATGTGCTGACAGCTGGCACTGGAATACTTTGATTCTTAAGAAAGGTTTTTTTTTTAAATGTGATGATTCTCAGGCAAGTTCTGGAATTTTAAAAAGCATCTTTCTCTGATTTCTAAGTGGATTCATGTTTATTCACGACGGACATCAGAGATAACCAGATAAAAATGTGCTTATCTTGTCTATCTCCAAATGACTGAGTACTGACCGTTAGAAATGGTATTATTTTTGATGCAGATTGCAGCAATCAGGCTACAAGCTTTACCTTAATTGTCTCATTGAGCTGTGTGTGTATATTGTCTTGTGCCCATTAGTGTCATCTGTATTTACAATCTCATGTCATTGTTAAAATCATAAATGCACAATTGTCTTGTCCAAATGGAGCTTAAATTTGCAGAAATCCATATGATTACATTAGAGAGACATCGCCTCGTTGAAATGCTTTACGTTCAGATGAATTTGTTATTGGTAACTGAATTCGGGTCTGTTGAGCAGCCCTGCATCATCTGAGACAGAGTTGGATTTAAAGACAACGGAGTGGGAGAGCTATATGGGTATAGAGTGAACTAGGAAGGAACTGAAAGAAAAGGTTGCATGTCAAAGCAGTCTCTATAAATACACCCCTCTGCTCTCACATGTTCCTCAAGAGCGGATTGACGTGAGAGAATATTAATTTTTTGCTGCTGACTGGAGCAGGAAAGGGTGGAAAACAACTACTTTGTCCTTGTGGAGAGGTGCGTTTCTGCTTGCGTTGGCCAAAACCCTGTGAAAGAGAGTGCGTGCGTGTGAGATAGCTGACTGAGAGGCGAGCGAGGAGACAGAAGACTGAAGTAGTAATTGATGACTGTTGATTTGAGCTGTTCTTATAAACATGGCATAGATTTAGCTAGAGAAATAAAAACGTGAGAGTGTAGAGATGCAGAGTACGTTTCCATCCAACAGTCAAGTGAGTTTTGAGCGGATTCTTGAAATGAAAAATAAATTACTCGTGTGATTTTGTACAGACTGCCTTTTTTCTTTTTCTAAGAAAGGTCAATGTTTCAGAATATGTGAATAGTATCATGAATTCCTGCCATGAATTGGTTGAGAAACATGGCAGACTCCACCCTGTCTTCTGTAAATTACATTATATATTACTAAATTGTTTTAATGATCACGTTGTGGTGTCGATCTAAAAAAAATGCAGGTTTGCGAGGATGTGTTTGGGGTTGGCAGGTGTACAAAGTGCAGGACTTAAACGCCTCAGTCCAGGGTTCTAGTCCAGACCATAGACTGTATATAGAAGTGGACGGAGCTTCCGGCTCTGAAAAATGAAGCCAATGCGGAAGTGCAGTAACGCTGTATTCTCACCGAAATCCAGCAGGGGGCGAGCGAGCTGGCTGCAAAAAGAAGCCCGGTCCCATTGACCCCCGTTCTAAAATGCCGAACTTTACAGCTGAAATAGACATATTTATAGGCCGTGT
>JAJHUR010078541.1:0-14606 GCA_027495735.1 Lutjanus campechanus | reverse complement strand
TCAAGGTAAGTTAACTTCTAATAAGAATTTTTATTACCAGAGAAATATCCTTCAGCAAAATCCATTACACTGTCATGAAACTGTCTGGAAAAAAAGATTCTGACTAAAACACTGACTGAGTTACACTGACTGAATCAGCAAATCTGACTTTATAGGATAACTAATGTAGTTTTTGTTTCCCGTGTTTACGTTTCTAAGTGACTAATGGGGACAATAGTTTTTTAAACTCGTCCAGTATTGAGGTAGAGGGCTGCAGACAGCAGAAGCGAAACTGAGCTGCAACTTAATCCCTCAAAGCAACTGCACACCATCAAAGTACATCCATTAAAAGTGCTTGATTTTGCCACTAATAGATTCAGTTTGTTATTAGTCTGTGTTAATTTGTTATGTGTCTGACAACATTATGGAAAGGATCCCTTCCAGAGATAGACATTTTTGTTAAAGAGTAAGATCTATTTTTTTAAAACCAGAAATAGCTGTTTTATTGCTCTCGCCACATTAGCTAGACTGCCTTTGCAAAACTGTAATTTTAACATAGTCATCGTCATGATCTTAATTCAGCCTAGACAGACAGAATAAAACTAGCTGAAACATCTTGGCTCACCTCTTCACTGCTCCGACAATCACCAAGTCTGGTTTGGTCAAAATAAACCCTTAATTCACCACATTAGATATAACAATATTCTGTGTGCACTTGCCATTTCTCCCCTCTGCTCCCGTCTTGTCACATCTAACACCGTTAATTTAAGGTTTATTTCAACCAAACCAGATGATTTTTGGAGCACTGGAAAGATGACATTTTTGCTGGGTTTTATTTTGTTTTTTGTTGAATTTGAATGAAGATCATGATGTTAAAATTGTAGTTTTGCAAAGGGAGTCCAGTTAGTTTGGCAAGAGCAATAAAACTGTTTCTGGTTAAACAAAACATATTAAACTCTGTTTAAAAAAAAAAAAAAATTTAAAAAAAATTGGAGTGATTAAAAAAATCACAAAATATCTGAATTAGGTCTCAGTATCATGAAAAAATGAACAGTTTTTCTCTGTCCTGAAAGTCTGGGGCCATGTCCGCTCAGCTGTCTCAGTGTCAAACACCAGTAAGACCTAAAAACAGCCTGAAACATGGACACTCAGTCTGACAGCTGTATTAGACATGTCCAGACATGTTTGAGCCACCAGAGCCAGAGGACTGTGACAGGATGTTTTTTTTCTGTGTCAGGTTGTTGGACGTGAAATGAGCTGAAGTGAGCTGCTGGGCTGATTTGGATTGAGAGAGTCCCTGAGGTATGTTCACAACTGACCGCTAGGGAAGGTGAGGTGACATTCGTGTGTCAGGTCATGGGGCTCATATAGTGTTGGGTGACCATGGGTCTGGCACGTCACTGAGCCATGTTTCAGATCCGCCCCAAAAATCCCAAGTACACATATCATGAACAACTGCTGATCTAACTCTAGAATTCGGTACTTCATATTTCTCAGTGTTTTCACATCTTCTCAGAACATCATGTGTTAGAACACAAGCTGCCTTTTGCTTCACACAGACTTCAATAACAATCTGAGCCTGTCAGTGGCAAAAACAAGTACTATTAGTGCACATACTTTCACGGTGCACAGTTGTCCGGAGGGATTATGTTGGAGCTCCGTTTTGCTTCTGCCAGTTGCAGTGCTCTCCTTCAGTACTGCACAAAGATATTTTAGACTAGTCTTAATTTTGCTCATAGATTATTATATTGCAGGCTAGATAATTTTACAAAAATAAAGACTGACTAATTGTAAGACAAAAAAATTAGACATCTTACCTGACTCAAGCTTAAGACCCGTGTTACCATGGTAACAATCAACGCAACCAACTGATCAGTAGCACCCAGCAACAAAAAAGAGGAAAACATGGCTCATAATTTGTGGTTTGCTAACATTGTGATGGAGAGAGTAATGATTTCTTTGCATTTTGTACCATACGTATTTCTATATCTTTATTGAACATCTTTTAACCTCTCTGTTGTAGGATTAACACTGTTTACTGTCACTGCAATTTTTTTCCATATCAGATTTTTAATTTTTTTTTTTGTTTTTTTGTTTTTTTGTTACACTTTTCATTAAACTTTCCAAGTAAAGTATCCTTGTAACTGTTGAATTTTCTGCTGGGTTAAACGGAGCTGAGCAGCTGGATGCGGTCACTTGGTCAGCCATTTTATTTTATTTTGAAAAAGGTCTTAATTTACCCAGAATTCATTGTGCCATAGTACTACTTAAGATAGTCAAGAGCTGCTTTGTGGAATGGATGAATTTAGACATCTGTCACAAGTCCGACTGTGTTAAGCCATAGTAAAAGTCTGTCTTTGTGAAACCAGCCCCAACAATCAATTTTTTCATTTCATAAAATATTTGTATGCCAACAGGGCCTGTATATAGTATTTACCCCTCAATTCAAAATGTCAAGTCCCTGATTTTTGTTGTAATCTTTAAGCTTTTTAATTTGTAAAAGTGAATGACTTTCAGTGCGAGTGCAGCCCAGTGTGGAATGATCCTTTTAGCACAGTCTGATATAGAATTGCTGGATGGCTGCATATCTATAGGTCATGTTGAAAACTGTAATATAGTTAATTTTCTTCTAATTAAACCCCAAACCTTTACTCTGTTTTTGACCCACAGAGCTGTCCTGTGGGGTAGGAGAACAGAGGAGAAAGAATCGCTCTAATTGCAAATGGCCAATTAAGAGCCAAATGCTTCGTCCATGAATCTGAAAGTTGAATGGCAAAGTGTTCTCATGTGTCCTGTACGCTGGGCTAATGCCTCACCATCTACTCGGGATAAAGTGAAGGTGAAACATCTCATTAAGTCAATGACACCATTATCACTGGTGTGTTTTATAGTGACATCATAGTCCAAAATATCCCAAAATATCTCAAACTTTGCTCCAAAGTAGTGACTCAGATTGACCTGGAAACGAACAAAGTGATATGACTTTGAAAACTAAACATTTTTGTGTGTATAAATCCAGGTGTTTAAACGTTGATGTGAGAGATTTTCATCACAAAGTTGTTCCTCTAATATTTGCAACACCCTTGTGCAGATGGATGAGACCTCCGCCTGGGCAGCCAGCAAGAGTAATTCATGACTAAAATTAGACAAAGGAGACGAGGACAGGGTAAAAATAGGCATGTCTTTTATTTTTTTCAAGCAGAGCTATTTCTGTCTCATTTGCTCATACAAATCCTGACAAGTCATTATTTGAAGCCATTATTTCTTCTTGTTTTGGCAGCTGGGTCGTTGGCATCGTTATTCAAAGTATCATCCAAGATTCATCTTCTCATCAGCTCAGGCGCTTCAACATTTTTCACTCCCTTTTTTCTACATTTTCTCCAGGGACTGTTAATATACACTGTAGTTACTAATACTGAGACACTGTAGTTAAAGGTTGAAACTGTAAATTAGCTTTGATAACTTTTCACTGAGATTTTAAAATGTGCCAGTACATTGAATGGCACATTAGCTGTTTTTGTGTTCTTTAACATTTCCTCAAGAGGAGTCTTGGTGGTTTCACCTTTCTAACCTCTTTGCCAATTTCTATCGACCAAATAAGTCAGTAAAAGGCTTTGATGGCACTGTGCTTGCTGAATATTGCACTCTGAGTCAACAAAACACGAGGAGAGTCAATAGTGGGATTCTCAGTACTTGCAATAATAAGGAATATTCACTCTCTAGGCCTGAAAAATGTCATCTTATTTCACATTTCATCTCAACTACAAAGTTTCAAGATTCAAGGTTCAAATGTTTATTTTTGGATTCATGGTGATATATTTGTGAAGAGCAGTCTGACGTTTTTTTTAAACAGTAATCATCCCTGACTGATGAAATATTTTAATATAGCTAGAGATTTTTTTCCTTCCTACCATAATTCTTGTGTGTCTCAGTGAGGACTTTGGTCAGAGGTCTTCAAAATGGGAGGTGGACCTCCCTAAGGTTTGTCAGGTTTGTCTTGAGCAGTCTTTATGTGGTATTTTCACACTGTAGAAAGTGTAATAGTTTCCTTAAATTTTTTTTCTGTTGATGCAGTTAAACCTTCTGGTGGTGGTCTTTCAACTTTTATGTTATGCCATGCCAGCGAATGGGTCCAGTGATGGTAATGCTGGTCCATGACTTCAGTCCTGACTGAAATATTTCAGCAACTCTTCTGTACAGACATTCATGTCCACCTCATGATGAATGGTAATTACTTTTGGGACTTTTTAAAGTGCCGCCACCTGGTAATACTTTTTATTTAACTAAATGCTTACATTATTCATTATGTTAGATAGTTTATATTTTTGTTTCAGTTAGCCTAACTAAAATGTAACATTATACCTGCCAGCACTGTCACTGTGAGCATGTTAGCATGCTGATGTTAGTATTTAGCTCAAAGCACCGCTGTGTTTAAGTGCATCCTCACAGAGCTGCTTGCATGTCTGTAAACTCTGAGTCGTGTTTGTGAATCCACAGTGATCACCCCTAACTACCATATCATTAACTAACCAGACCAGACTTTTGTGCTTTGAATGTAAAAGCTGCCATTCACCGGTTAAAGGTTAAAAATTCTATCTGGAAAAATGTCACTGCAATTTAGTAATCTGTTCGTTTCCTGAGGGGCTAAGCCCTTTGTGTAGATCTGTTTGGAGCAAATAATTTCATGTTAAAAATATAAACATATATTTAGTTTGCTCTGAGTCCGCTGTGCCACAATGTAGCATGACAAGTTTCGGTACCTGTCAGCTTCCATTTTTAGCAGTGAGAGAGAAGGTGTCGTGGGTGACCCCAGCTCCATGTTGCTGCAGCCTGCCTGGAGGGGTGCAGCTGGCAGGGAGAGATTGGACTCAGCTGGCGATGCCGGAGACTCTTTGGGTGGGAGGTTGGGTTTGGGGAGCGGATGCGTGAGACACCAGAGCCAAGACGGCTGTGTTTCCAGTGCCAGAGGCCAGGGCTGCCCCTCAGCGCTGTCTGCCTGTGTGACACTGCTTGTGCATATGTGCTCCTGTTTCACTATACTTATGAAGACTTATGAAGTATATATGTGTGTGTGAGCAGTTGGGCGGTAGCATAATACTGAAATGCACTAAAGTCAGAGTGTTTTTCATTATATTGCAAAATAAGAAATGAAAAATGCAAAGAGAGGTTTTGTTTTTGAAAAATCAATGAAAACAAAACTGTTTCATCTTGCCTAATATACTATGCAGCATCTTGATGATGGATAGTTGTAAAAAATAGAGGATTCAAAGTCAAAGCAAGACACCAGAAGGTGATTTAAGGGCTGGCAGGTGTTCTGTCTTTCCGAAATATGGCACAGAGTAAACGTGTAACACCCTTACAGGTCAAATTTTAATGCTACTTACTCAACTCAAAAGACACATTGACGGAACAGCAATCATTTCTGTCTGAAACTGAAATTGTCCTGATTGTTTTCTCATGTGTGCTTTTGGGACATTTACATAGCAGAGTACTCTGAATGTAAAAAGAACAAAATTTATTTCTTTTTCAGTATGTTTGTGTGTGTTGACGTGTGTATGTGTGTGTTCCCAACACCAGGTTGCAGATGCACCATAAGGAGGTTTCTGGAGGCTGGAGGGCAGCTGTAGGACTGAGTCCACTGAGCCAAGACAAGACGTCTGTCGGTCTGAGAAACAACAGTCACTGACAGCTCAAGGCAGGAATAATAGCATAAATTATCTGCAAAAATAAGCAGTGACTGAGAATAAAGATAAAAAATAAATAAGTAAATGCAAAATAACAAAGAAAGCTTATGGAGCAAAACAAGTCCAGTATTCACTCATTTTTTAATCTCTGGAGTGGTCATCCAAAGTCTAAGAAAAATATCTAATATCTGGGTCTACTTTCTCTTTAATAGCCTCCCCTTCACATTGTTTCTACGCTGTATCATGTTGTCCGTGTGCTTGAACTTGCTGAAAGCGACAGCCAACAGTTTTATATGGTGAGGTTAATGAAAATTGTAGGTAATCGACCGTACGGACAGGTCACTCAAAACTATCTGAAAGCAGCACATAGGTGCAGTTTAGTGTTGATTCTCAGTGGGATCAGCAGCACGGGCAATCATCTCACATTAATTGATGATGATCATTAGTTATAGCCCTAATTTTGAGCACATAAATATGTCATTTACCACAGCTGTAATGTTCTGGAAATGCTTGAAAAGCACTTGAATTTGATTTGAAAAGGTGTCGGAACTTTGATTAAACTTAAGGGAAAAAAAACATCCTTAGTTTTTATTTATTAACAGCTAACCCTCAAAACTTTTCATCAGGACTGTGCAAAAGCAAACAACTAAACAACAGTCATCAGGCTAACCTCTGATTGTCACATATCATGATGTTCCAACTAATCCCTGCCAGTGAAGTAAACAGAACATCTTGCACTCATGTAGGATCCCACTTCTTGTGCTATGAGACTGAATGAGAAAAGAGGACTTTTAAAAGTTTCACAGTATGGGCGTGCGATGGTCCGAGTGATTGGAGCATCTTGTTACTAAAGTACTGTCATTACTTTTTACTGTTAGCAATTTTCCTCAACCTGCCTCGTCCATCTGTGCTGGGTAACTTCCCAGAATGACTTCTGACAACAGTTACAAAGGGGTTGCGAATTTGTTGCTTTCTATGATAAATGCAAAAAAATAAAAAACATCAGCATCAACACTGTGAGTAAAGGTCCAGTGTGTAAGATTTAGAGGGATTTATGGGCAGAATATGTGAGTATGATATTCATAAGTATGTTTTTATTGGAGTATAATTATATGAAAAGAATGAACCCTTTATATCTAAAGAGGTCATCTTCTGTTGAGTCTGCTGTGTTGAACCACTATATTTCTACAGTAGCCCAGAACAGACAAACCAAACACTGGCTCTTGACATGGCTTTCTATGTTTTGCGCCAGTTCCCCAGGACCGTAAATCTCACTAGATACCACTAAATCTCACACACTAGCCCTTTAATATTTCTATTCTTAGCCACAGTTGACCAAGAGTTTTCTCTCAGCTTTCCTTGTGACTTCATAAAGCAAGAAAATACGGTGAAAAATGGGAGGTAGAGTGCTCAAAAATCAGTCCGCCTCATCTCTGTCGTATGTTCCACATTCTCTATAATCGGCCTCTGTTGGTCATTAACCCCAGGTAATCAGCTGTACCATCCCAGCTGAAGATCCGCCTGCTTACTGCAAACTATTTTCCAGTTGAAATGTCTTAGTTTGGCTGTAATGGGCTCCTCCTCATTTTATGGCCTCTTATGTTCTTCAGCACATTGCCCTTTTCACACACAATTACCTCCTCAGCTCCATTTCAGGCTCATTAGCAGGACTTGCAGGCTTATCCTTCCCTAAAAGCAGAGGCTTCAAGGGATATGACAAGTTCTTCTGCTTCTGGTTGATGATCATTTAGCTCATCTAAAACTGGAGAACTGTAAAGCCATTAAATTTCAAAATGGGAAGTTAAGGTGAGATAAACTGAGCACATGTTTTCTGTGTGGCAATAGAAAGGATCATTGAGAGAAGACAAATGCAAGTTTGAAGTTATTATTATCAACCTACAGTTTCCTGCCCACTGACATTTAATTGTAGTAGTATTAAGGATTCCTCCATATTTAATGAGAGGCTTTTAGAGGTTTGACGCCTACAGCAACCATGCAACCTTTCAAGGTGTTTAAGAGCAAGTATCCTCTGACCTCTGCCTCACTGTTTGATTCTGTGGCTCAAAGAGGGTCAGCTGCTTACTGTCAAATGTGAGCAGATGTAGCAGTGGCTCAATTGCATTCCTTTGTAAACATTTTAAATGTAGATAACCTTCAGAGTAGCACATAAACCTCCATAGTCAGCAAAGAGCTCCGGCCAGTCATTATAGTCACGATGCCTCCTGGCGAGGTCACCTGTTACCTTGTTAGATATAACCAACCTTTTGTTGCCAGTTCTTGCTGGCCCATTTACAAGTAAATTGTGTTGTTGGCTTCTGAATCTCAAATACGCTATGCACATCTGCTCTGTGAGGTTTTATTTAGCATCATTTTGAGAAAATCTGAAAGTGCTCCAGGGAATGTTTAAATTAAAAGTGAATGAAACAAATTTTAACATCTAGTGTTAAATTGCCAATAGTACAATCACATTCTTTGAAGAAATGTTTACAAAGAGCAGAGAGTTTGAAGTGGCCAGGCAGTTCAAATTCAGAGCTTTGTCCTTTTTTAGATTGAAGCTTGACCTTAGGATATAAATGGTTGTTTTTGTTGTTTCCTAGAAGTGAGGAAGGACGTTTTGATGGATGCACATAGTTTTCAATGCACAACTAGTGTTGCCAGTACACTAAAGCCAGTTCTATAAGGAGTGATTGATTGAAAGTCTATAATGTGCGCCGGGAAACAGCAGCCTCTATAATCATTAAGGAAAACACTCAATCTTAAATACAACACACGGTAAAGAAATCACCTGTGGGCTCTGTTCTGAAATCTGTGAAAGTAATTTGTTCAGGTGGAGGAGGATGGATGATTTATACGCTCAGGAAGATTCAGACAAACTCAAAGTCGATCGGCTCATCACTGAAATTCACCAGAAACAGCCTTCTTCATTTATTAGAAACATTTTTCCTTTTCCCTGTTATTTTCTTTTCTAATTTAAGTCAGAGAGCGCCTGTCAGTGAGAAACACTTTTTACATTATTTGTCATAATTTCATTCAGTCACATGTGAAGCTGATCATTCCCGAGCACCCAGTTTGATGCCAGTTATGTCATTTTGATTTTTACTGAAACCTTTACCTTAATAAATAATTTCTAATGGTCATAATACACAGTAATCATACTAAATAATTAATTCACTCTCAGAATATCAAGAAACACAGATGCAAACATTGAATAAATAATATAATTCTGCACCTGATCAGGACACAGTCACAGTATAAATACAGTTTGTGGGTTGTTCTTTATGTGCAGGTGTTTGTTGTACAGGTAACAGGCTGCTGCTCTGACACAGATGAGAACTTTATTAATAACACATAGTTTTTACCTTGTATTAGCAGTGTCTATCTTGTTTTCCCTTTGTGTGTTCTTTAGTTTGACCAAGCCATTATATGTGTTATAACAGTGTGTTCCTTGAAGGATTTAATTTGTGTTTTTTTAAACTTTCCCCTCAATTTCATTTGATTATACATGATTCAAGATTCAGAAGTGAAGTTATTGTTATAAATTGGAGTTAATTTGCAGAAAATAAATTTACAGTGTTCACAGTTAAATATTTTATGTTCACAGCACCATCTTTAAAAACAGTTAAAATAATTGGAACTCTTTTTACAGTGTTTCTCCAGAACTCTTTGTTTCAGATTTGTCGTTGTTCTCTGAGTGTATTTTGTTTTCCAGGCTTCAGCCCGACCAGATCCAGGAGGGGTGGAAATCTCTGAACAGAAGGGTGGCCAGACGTTTGCCAGAGCAAATGAAACATGAACTTGTCGATTCATCTGGTCCCCAGGTTAGTGCTACACAGGACCGTACTAGGTCAGCAATAACGATTGTTTTTTATTGTGGATTAATCTGTTGATTATTTTCCTGATTAATTGATCACTTGTTTGGTCCATAACTGCTGATCATATGTTTCCCAAAGCCCAAAATGATGTCATCACATGTCTTGTTTTGTCCACAACCCAAAGATATTCAGTTTACTGTCATATAGGAGTAAAGAAACCAGAAAATATTCATATTTAAGAAGCTGGAATCAGAGAATTTTGACTTTTTTTCCTTGAAGAAAAAAATCTCAGACCAATTAAGCAATTTTCAAATGACTTAATCATTACAGCTCTATTGAGAAGACTGAGGCCATTTTTGTATGGGCCGATTCTCTTATTTAAATTTCATTCCTTTTATAAAAAAACAACAACAAATAAATAAATAAATAAATATTCAGCACTCCCTCAGAATTTTATTCCTGGCAGGTGTAATGGAGTGGATGATTTCAACTGTGTCTGCCCTTTCCGACAATCACAACCTCTCCAAACCTGCAGCGGCTTTATTTATTTATTTTTTGTAATCACAGAGACACAGGAAAGTATAGGGTGGGCTAAAATAGACCAGTCACTCAAACCTGGATGAACAATAAAGACATCAGACTGCTTACTTCATGTGGAGACAAGAATAGCTTTGTGACGCAACATCACAGGAGACGACTTAACAAAAGCTAACCGTACATTTCACTTAACTGCAGTTCAGAGTAGGATGAAATATTTAGCAACACAACTGTTTGAGTTTCTCTTCGTCTTTCAGTTGAGTTGTGTAGCATGCTGGTATTCATCATCATCTTCTTTTTGCTGTTTGATTTAGAGCAGGTTTGATTGTGTACTTGCAGTGATTGGTCCAGACTTGTCATATGATTAAGACACTGATATTAACAAATGCATTTAACTTTGGTTTATTCCGTCCTTCCTCATATAGCTGCTTATTTATCATTTCCCTCTTAGAGCATCAGAGGATCCAAAGCTGATGTAATCAAGTCTTCTCTGTTTCCAGCTCTGTGTGTGTGTGTGTGTGTGTGTGTGTGTGTGTGTGTGTGTGAGTGAGTGTGTGTGAGTGTGTGAGTGAGTGTACGCACGCGTCTGTGAGTGTTTGTTCATATACTGTAGCCCCGAGGTAAATCTGATAAAGCAAAGTTATGTTACCCTCATTCAGTCTCTTCATTCACTATTCTTGTTGTCTGGCACAACTTCATAACATTTTTTCGATCACAGAAGCCTCCTCCAAAGGGATTTATGTAAGTTGCCGTGTCTAGAGTCGTTTCAGTTCGGATCCCATCTGATTAAATATGAACACATATTTTATTTTACTTGAAACCAGATTCTCTTGTCTGTGTCACTTGATTTCAGCAGGAACTTAATCTGTAATTCAATATAACAGTTTGCCCGTGGGGAGTAGCACCACTGGGAACATTTTAAGAAGTGAAACGGTTAAATGAATATTTTTTTCCTGTGTCTTTGTGCTGCTTTTATGTGATACAGAAGTGCCCTCTAGTGGAGGAGATTCATATCTCTACGTCTCCACATTGCTGAGTTTCTTCTTTGCACAGCAAGAGACAAGAAAATGTGTTTAAAACAAACAAGTAAACAAGAAAAAGTAAAAGCCACAGACAAGAAACAAACTACTAAATGTTCACAGACGATTATAACATGTCAGTTTATTAATGGTTCAGTACACATGAAATCATTAATACTGTAAACTTTTAAAATGGGCCAAGACATATAATGCACTCTGACAGCAGAGGTTGATACTCACCTGTAGGTGCACTCAACATTACATATGCATGATTAGAAAATACCTTCAGAACTATAATAATTAATTATGAAATACATTTCCACATCCTCTTACTTTTCATCTCTCACTTTCTCTTTTTTATTTGTATTTTTAACTACTCATGGTTTATGAAATTAACCCCATGCTCCTTAAACTGCCAGACACCGAACAATCAGAAACTGAAAAATATAAAGTGTAAATTGGAGGAATTTGTTTTGCATTGAGCATTGAAATTCTTTATAATAAATACATAAAAAAATATCCCTGAGTTGATGGAATATTATTATCATTGTTATTATTATTATTGGTGCTTTCCTGAATAACGTATTTGGATTTGGGAAACGTGATAAACTTCAGTAATTGTATTTAGTCACATTTACCCAATGTTTGTTCTTTTTTCCTGAAAAGAACAGAAATTCGGATGTGCAAGGTTTCTGAGCAACAACAACAATATTATATAATACAATTGTAATATAACACTCCATTTTGCATAACAGGTACTTTTACTTTTGATACTTTAAGTGCATTTTGGTTTGGTACTTTTGGATAATATTTAAATACTTTTACATTTTGAATTCAGACCTGGAATGGTTGCTTGTAATGGAGTATTTTTAGACTTTGATATTTCTAATTTTACTGAAGTAAATGAACAGAGTACATCTTGCACAAGTGTGAGGACGGTGATTTGGCTCTCTTTGGCAGTCTGAAGTGTGGACAGTGTAGGGATGTAGGTTACATAAGGTGTAAAAGCCCTAAAACTGAAGTTGGTACTTACATGTAACCTCATAGTTATTATTTGGTGTCATAGTCATTATTTTGCTGTACTGTATTGTAGAAGCAGACAGCAAACAGTTCCTACTAAGATGAATTTTAGTTTTTAATTCTGTTATTATCCCCCCCACACACACACAGACAGACAGACACACACACACATGTTCACACAGACTGGGTTAATGAATCTGGCCTATTGTTCTGTTCCTGTGCTACCGTCTAATAAAAGGCCTAATTAATGCATTTAACCTTTAGTTATCAGGCAGACACCTCAACCAAACACAAATCCCAGTCCCAGACCCTGGCTCTGTGATTTTCACTTGGACACTTTGTGAATTTATGACTAGAGATTTATTTGTGTTGTTGTTTGATCCATCTTTGAAAAGTGCAATAATTTCTGCTTGTAGGAAGTGACATCCTAAGATTACTACTTTAATAGAAAACCATTGGTGAAGAAAAAAATAATGCTGTAATTCTTCACTTGTGCAGAAATATCAAGCACACACATTTCGTTCAGTCTACTAGGATTTCATATAACTTGCAGACACGTTTACCAATTCTTTATAATTTCCTAAGTTCCTCTTGTTTTCAGTGAATGAGACAGAGAAGCGAGTATCCTGGATCTTTGGCTCCCCCTGCTGGAAGAATGTTTCTATTATGGCCAAGCTCTAGGAATCATAACAAGACAAACAGATGTCCAGGAAAATGTTTTTTAATCTTTTTGCAATGCATTATGTTTATATGTTTTCCAGATTAGATATTTCTACAGGATATGTACAACATGTTAAAGCATGTCCTCTGCAACAAGATAATATTACTGTAGTGATGTGTAGCATTACTTTTATGAATTTTTTATTAACATTTTTTTTAGTTGCAATAATAAGTATTTTTCTAATAGTTATCAAACACATGACTTGTATATGAAAAGGGTGGCTGAAAGTGACAACATCTTAATTAATGCTCTCACAGGTCAAAGTCTGCTCATTTACCATCATTAGCATCAAGCAAGTGGATGTTCTCTAAAGTGCTGTTATTGTTTAAAGTCTGTGAGTCTCTGCCTCTTGTAGGGGCCTGAGCATGACCTCTCTCCTGTAGGAGAAGCGGGTGAGTTTGACCCTTTGGTACATTCTCTCCCTGTGCTGCAGCAGACGGTAAAGAGACAGGGTGAACTTAGCCAGCACAATTGTGCAGGTGATCTCCACCACCAGCAGTGCGGTGTAGATCATCATCTGAGATTTGCACCTCTGAGCTTTGTTTCTGTACTGACACGTGAAGGAAGGTGATGTGTCCTGAGTGGCTGGCTCCATGGGACATGCAAAGATCACTGGAGTGGTTTTTGGAGGAGGCGTTGTCTGGGTGGTGGTAGGCTGGGTAGTACTGTGGGTGGTGGTAATGAGCATGGTTGTTGTCAGTGTTGGTGCAGTTGTTGTTAAAGTGGTGGTTGGTGCAGTTGTTGTTATAGTGGTGGTTGGTGCAGTTGTTGTTATAGTGGTAGTTGGTGCAGTTGTTAAAGTTGTGGTTGGTGCAGTTGTTGTTATAGTGGTGGTTGGTGCAGTTGTTATAGTGGTAGTTGGTGCAGTTGTTGTTAAAGTGGTAGTTGGTGCAGTTGTTATAGTGGTGGTTGGTGCAGTTGTTGTTAAAGTGGTGGTTGGTGCAGTTGTCGTTTTTATAGTGGTAGTTGGTGCAGTTGTTGTTAAAGTGGTGGTTGGTGCTGTTGTTGTTAAAGTGGTGGTTGGTGCAGTTGTTGTTAAAGTGGTGGTTGGTGCAGTTGTCGTTTTTATAGTGGTAGTTGGTGCAGTTGTTGTTAAAGTGGTGGTTGGTGCTGTTGTTGTTAAAGTGGTGGTTGGTGCAGTTGTTGTTAAAGTGGTGGTTGGTGCAGTTGTCGTTTTTATAGTGGTAGTTGGTGCAGTTGTTGTTAAAGTGGTGGTTGGTGCTGTTGTTGTTAAAGTGGTGGTTGGTGCAGTTGTTGTTAAAGTGGTGGTTGGTGCAGTTGTCGTTTTTATAGTGGTAGTTGGTGCAGTTGTTGTTAAAGTGGTGGTTGGTGCTGTTGTTGTTAAAGTGGTGGTTGGTGCAGTTGTTGTTAAAGTGGTGGTTGGTGCAGTTGTCGTTTTTATAGTGGTAGTTGGTGCAGTTGTTGTTAAAGTGGTGGTTGGTGCTGTTGTTGTTAAAGTGGTGGTTGGTGCAGTTGTTGTTAAAGTGGTGGTTGGTGCAGTTGTCGTTTTTATAGTGGTAGTTGGTGCAGTTGTTGTTAAAGTGGTGGTTGGTGCTGTTGTTGTTAAAGTGGTGGTTGGTGCAGTTGTGGTTATGGTGGTCATGAGTGTGGTGGCTATAGTTGTGGGTATGGTTGTTGGAAGAGTAGTGGTTGTTGGTGTTGTTGTTGTAGTCGTGGCTAGAGGTGTGGTGGAGACAGTGGTGGTTGTAGTTGGTAGAGTGGTTGTGGGTGTCGTGGTAGTAAGGATAGTGGTGGTTGGTTTGGTGGTTGGAAGTGTAGTAGTGGGTGTGGTGGTTGGCAAAGTGGTGGTTAGTGTTGTAGGAAGAGCTGTTGT
>JAJHUR010078539.1:0-12337 GCA_027495735.1 Lutjanus campechanus | reverse complement strand
ATAAGAGCATCCACACTGATGAACGACGATGTTCTTTAAAGAGTGGTACCAAGCATGCACTGCATGCTCCATCCGTGTCAGCAGATTAGGAAAATTGATGCTGATGACCTGTTCCTGCCGTGTGTTGCACAGAAAGTCTGAGAGAGTCTCTGCCAATCAATGCAAGTTGCAGTTTACATACCTGTCTGTCCAGACTCATATAATGTGATGAAGACTTTAAAGGAATTTAATATGGATGTTTTCGCTGTATTGACAACACAATTTCCAGTGGGAAACATGCTGTCTTCACTTGGAGACGTTTTACAGAGTACAGAGGATTGATAGACAGCTGGACATTATGATGTCACAATGAAGTTGACCTTTGACCTTTGGGATATAAAATGCCATCATTTTATCATATTAGAAATGTGTGTGAAAGTGTTTTCAAAATTGGCACACAAATCTTGAGTTATAGCCAAATGGTGTTTTCAGTAGGACCTTGACCTTTGACCTCCAAATTCTAATCAGTTGATTGTTGCTATTGCTATTTGAGCCAAGTTTGAAGAAACTCCACCACTGCATTCTTGAGATATCATGTTCACGAGAATGATCGATATCTTAGTGCGTGCGTACGGACAACTCAAAAACAGAACGCGTCCAGCCATGGGTGCTGCCAGTTTGGAGGCATTAAAAGAAAACCTGAAGGATAGTTATGAGATGTTTTGTTTATTGACGACAAATTTTATTCTACTTTTATGTGTGCCATCATCAATTCGATGGCATCCAGGCGATCGTCAAAGAGGACAGAACGAACGACCGTTGGATTTCTCAGGTCATGAAATTTCACTACACGATTATCATGGCTAAAAGAAGTCACGATAACGAAATTATCGCAATATCTATAGAAAATTTAAAATAAATAAGGCAATCAGTCAAATTCATCTTTAATTTTGTCTATAACCATAACCTGTAACTGATCTAAGAGCACAGTGTGTTTAAGAGGCAATGAATTATTTACATGATTTTTTTTCAAATTTGTATTATTATCACAACACCCATAAAACATTTTTAATGTGGAGTAAACATAAGTTACATGAGCATTTATTAAGTTGAAGGCTATACCCTGTAAATTTTGAAGGGACTTTGATTTGCTTTTGGCCTTTTTTTAAAATCATAAATCAAATCATTCTGAAAGTGATATTAACATCTTTCACCATTGTCATTATTGTCATAGTTGTGGTGTGGACTCTGCCATCCACTTGAGTTAGAAGGATTTTATTTATAGTTATTGTTATAGTTATGGTTCTTGATGTGGACAGCCTAAGGCTAAAGATCCCTGACAACAAAACTAGTTTTGTTTACAGATGCATAATAAGGGAAACCTCTTGAAACAGTTCAAGTATTTTCAACTGGAGTTACTGTAGTTTTATTGTGTATTTCTAATTCTAGAGAGCCTGCGGTATCACACAACTCTGCCAGGAGATGATGTGCAGTTTGCTGTCACCATCCTTCAAAATACCAAACAGAATTTAGTCTGATTCTTTCGGTCCTAACGTGTCCCTCAATGCCTCTCATACTCAGTCAATTTCTCCTCCCGTTTAACTTTCATACATTACTCACCATACACCAGCCTTGAAAGGTATTTTGTCTGACAGCACAACTCCTCAGACTGCCCCAGTGACATGTTTTGCTCACCCTGGCACAGCCCTGATTACATGCATTGGCAAACTGTTTCAAACATCATGTCATATTCTATTCATTAGACACTGGATTGTAAAATTCATTAGTGGTGTGTTATGTGTCACTCTTGTTTCCAGAGCTGATGGTGCTTGTTAAATAATATGTCTCACCTTCTTGCGTAGTTTCTGAATGCGGTTGATGACCTCTCGGGCAACGCCTTCATCCAGCATGGACTGGTCTGGGGTGACATCCAGCAGCACCAGCACCTAAAGGACAGAACGATTCCAGAGGACAACAGTGTTTAAACTACATGATGAACTGCTCACAGAACTGTTCAGATTTTTCCAAAATAGTTTCCAGTTAATTTTGACAAGCTAGACTTCTTCATATACATCACTCTTTTTAAATTACTTTTAGGAATTTTCTCAGCACTTCAAATTTTAATATTTGGCTAAAGAGAAATAAACAAGACTGAGGTATATAATGTAAAAAATCTTTTCTATACTTCTATTTTAAAATTCTTCCAAAATTCTTTTTCCAAAGAACAAACAAACAAACAAACAAACAAAAAACAAACAAACAAGCAAGTAAATAAGTATGTACAGTAGTTGCTCCATGTCGGCATACTAATGAAGACAAAGCTTGCTGACCTTCTGGCTGCAGAGGTGAAGTTAACGCATGAATTAAATGTTTGTGCTTCTGCAACACTTTAATGTTGGGAGGTTTAAAATCAGAACAGTTTTATTTACTCTGACCATGCAGACCCCACAGGAGTAATGTTTTTACTTAGTTTGTTTTAGGGTTGCTCCGATACCGATACCAGTATCAGAAAATGCCTCCATTGCCTAAAATTACCTACTGAAACCTGACCACTTCCACGCCATTTCTTTCTCTCAGGATGGTGAAGTCATGCTCATTATGGCATTCATTCTCTGTATGTATTTGTTAATGTTTTACTTTATTTTAAATGCACTGGTATTGGATTGGTACTCAGTAGTGGCTGATACACAAAGTACAGGCATTGAATCGGTACAGGGAAGGAAAAATGGTATCGGAGCATCTCTAGTTTGTTTCTCAGCAAGAATTTGGAAAAAAAGTACTGGCCCAATTTTCATGAAACTTGGAGGAGTGCAGCATGGGGCGTGGAGGAACCAATTAAATTTTGGAGCAGATCCAAGTCACAGGGCGGATACACTAATTATTTTTCACTTTGATTAACATTGCAAGAGAGGACATTTGGCCATGACGGAGGTCTGCGCTCTCCGAGCGGCATTCTAATTGCAATATGCATTTGAGAGAATAGTAGCAGAGAGTGACAGAATTTCACATGACATGAAGACATTAAGGCAGTATTCATCCTCTGATATCATTTGTTTACTGTCGCCACTGAGTAACCAGACTCCTTCAGCTCCATGCTAAAATGCAATATAACTGAAAAGGCCAAGTAAAATCCAGAGACAGCAAGAACAACCTTTATGAAATAAATCCAAGAATGTTTAATGTAAAGATTAAAAAGAAGAAAACAACCAACTGAGCAGCAATAAGGACAATATTGTAGTCTGTATGAGTCACTAAAGAATAATGAGTGTCATGTTGTGTGAGGCTGAGCTGCTGCCAGCCCTGAACACTTCACCATGGGAAGAAGGAGGGAAAGAGATGACAGGGTGACAGAGCAAAGTACGCAAAGCAAACAGAGAAACAGTATATGAGAGAGAACAGAGAGACAGACAGATGGGTGCTGGAGAGCCGGTGTGAGCGAGCGGGAGTAACAGAGTGAATTAAAAACCCAGCTCAGTAAACTGGTATTAAGGTGCAGCCGTGTGGTGTGTATACGGTTGGAGGGGCACTGATTAGAGCGGGCCTGTGGGAAACGCATACATGCTGGTTTTCACTTAGCCGTGAAATGATTTCATACATCACACTCGCAGTAAAGACACATAAATGCATTTACAGTATATGGCAGCTCGGTGTGGCAGCTGCATAGCAGCATTTATTTATTTTATTTTTTTAGATCGGGTTATATTACACTTTGTGGCTCAATCTACACATTAACAGTTAATAATGGAGCAGTAATGAAAGAGGGGCAATGGAGGAGAACATGTATGTATATTTCTGTACATTCATGTGTGGTAAGACTTCAATTTCAGTGCTTTGGATGGTAATTTAGCAAATCATTCATAACCTTTTGTCAGGTAAGATCAGATCAATGGTCCACTGCAGTTCACAGGTTAAAGAAATATGTGAGATATAATACAATCCATAATCATGAGTGTAGAAAGTTTGTTATTTTAAGTTTTAACTTAACTTTTTAAATCTAAAAGAATAAAGCGCATTATATACCAAAAAGAAAAAAAAGAGAACCAAGATAAAATTTCTATCAATCTTCATTAAAAATAAAGCGAAGTGACTGCGACCAGGTTAAACGAACAGTCCCACATTTAGGGAAATTAGCTTATTTTCTTTCTTGCAGATGTGAAGAAAGATACCACCGTTATGTATGTATATAAGAGGTGGTTAGCTTAGCATAGCATGAAGACTGGATCATTTCTTGGCTGGATGCAGTTATTTCCTTAAGTCTCCATTCATTGGTTAGTAAACTCATGGTGATAAAGACTCCAGGAAGCTGCTCCTCTGTGCCAAGAAATGACATCCAACACCCCGTAAAAACTGCAGACTGTATAAAACATGGTGGACATAGTCTCATAGCCTGGACATAGTCATTGCGAAGCTCAGGACACATTGGCTCATTGCCTGGCTGGGCTGACTTCAAGCTAATCCAAAAATGAAAAAAAGAGGTAGACAGTGACAGTACCCATCTGTCACTCAAAGCAGGCGTGTCGTAATTATGCATTACTTGAAGTCTTCATATATTTTAAATGAGTGATTTATATAAAAAATTCACCCCCATAAAGCTGCAATGAATCAGCAGGTTAATCAGCTATAAAGACCAGACTGTACCAGGCTGTAAACATGTTTATTTCTGCTGTAGAGCTGGGAGGTTACTGCTTGATAAAACTACAGCATGGTACTGCTGCACTTATACACTGCAACATTTAAATCTGTTATTTAATGAGCTGGTTGGCAGATTTTGTTACCTCTGGACAGAATCAGGCTAGCTGTTTCCCCCCCGGTTTTCAGTCTTTGTGTGTCCCATACAAACAAGAATGGTATCAATCGCCTCATCTTACTCTCAGCAAGAAAGCCAATAAGAATATTTCCAAATCTCAAACTAATGCTCTAATGAGCGGGTGTTTTTATGGTCTTTTGGCACTTAAAACATAAAATGCATGTTAAAAACAACCGATTTCTTGTTAAGCAACCTCGCTCTTTCCCATTGTTTGTACAAATTTAAGCTCAAAAGCAGAAACTTTGCAGAATTACACCGCATCCAGTCATTTAGATGAAATAAGAGGCCCACCTATTTTTAAGCTGCCTGAAGGCAGCCCTGTCAGGGGGAGCCTGATATTGTCAAACAACCTTAAGCATTCTTTCTTAGTTTAAACAGAGACGCTATGTTTGACCAGGAAAAGTCAAAAATGACATTTCTTCAAGTCTGTGTTCAGTGTGCATGCAAAGGTACCTAAAGCTAAAAGGTTTGGGTTTAAATTTGGAGCTTACCTGTGCATCAGAGTGTGCTTCATACTGTGCAGCTGAACCAGAGCTCTGATCGAAAGTGTACATCAGCCTCAGGTCCTCCTCATGGAGCTCATGGCCGTCCACCATGATGGACCCTTAAAATGAACCACAACATTAGAAAAATGTTCCCAGCAACCATGAGACTGGACCTAAAAATAAATATAATTATATGGCACCAAACAACAACAGTCATCATTTCATAGAAAACACTTTTAACACAGTAAACATGCTGATCATGCAGGACTCAACACCATGGAACCCTGCTGTGTCTCTGCACCATCACACCACATTACTGAACGACCATAAATTATACAGTCTATACACACTTCACCAGGGGGCATGAATATGAGTCAGACCATCCTTAATATGCACTCATTAAAGTGTAAAGTTTGCTACCACAAATAAAGATTTTCCTCTTGGGTTTGGATATTTTTAGAAACAATAGTAGGACAAAACTATTTGGTAAGTACGACCTCAAGAGCTAATCAGTAAAAATATTCTGGTCCAAAGTCAGTTTGATGTTGAGTGAGACACAACAAGGAAGATGTTTGGACTACTTGGAAGTAGGACTGCAATTTGAGATTATTTTCATTATGGATTAATCTTCTGATTATTTCACTATGAGTCAAATAATCCTTTATAAAATGTTTTTTAAAAAAATGTGAAAAAGGCCCCAAAGAGACATCTTCAAAATGCTTCTTTTGTCAAACCAACAGTCCAAAACCCAAACACTTTTCATCAAAAATGACAAAGAAAAGCAGCAAATCCTGACATTTAAGAACTTGGAACCAGTAAATGTTTGACATTGTCAAAATCGTTGGTATCTAATTTTCATCTGATCAATTAACAGATCAATCTACTAGCCTAAGTGTTGCAGCTCCGCTTGGAAGTGGCAACATTTTTGTCAGATCATTCACATTACTGTATAATAATTAAACTAGACAACAATAACCTAATAATACAAGTGGACAAGTGCAGCACACTGATTTTCAAATGTTTTCCTGTGAAATTCTAGATGGATCCTCGAATCTTGCTAATAGGGAGATATCTATACCACCGGTCTGATAAGAGTAAATGGATTGTGTAGGGGAGGATGAGAAAGTGTTGCTATATTTGAAAATGAGTGGCTACTGAGGTCCAGTGTGATTAAATCAATGCTGGCTACAGACTTTAGAGCAAATGTGATGATAAACAAGTTAGTGCCCCACTATTCTCCTAATTAATTGCCAACAGATTGTGTGAAATTAGTTTTTGTTTGGCAGTCTTCATCTCTTGAAAAGGTTTCAATTACACCCAGTCGAACTGAATAAAGACATGCTCTCTTAACTTGCATGCAGGCCAAGGTTTTGTTTTGAATTAGCTTGGGTCTGGCCCGGTATTTGCTCGCATTCTGAGATTCCTTACATTACAGACTTCCTGGCCACATCCACACGAGATCAGAGCTCTCAAACAATACAGTGAACCCAATCTAGTCAGGTTTGTATCTCATTTTGCCAGTGGCAGCAATTACCCACGTCTGTGTTCTGACTAAAAACCATGACTGTGTTCTCCTCTCCTCCTCACTTCTCTACACCCAGAGGCTGGGTGAAACGGTCACTCCGTTTCTGTCTAATCTTGGATTTCCATGCTTTGATTTCCTGTGTCCCTCCCTGCCTCTCTGCTCTTTTCCACATTCTCTCTTCACCTCTTTTCTTCTACCCTCGTCAAAATGACGGGATCAAAGGTACAGGTGAGGAATAATGAGTAATACAACCAACAGCCATGAAACCACAATCTGTTTCTGGCCAAATTGCCACCCTTATAGTCTAAATTGGAACATGTTTTTTGAGTCATAGATTCTGAGCTAGAAATTGCTCAAGAGGTTAAAAGTAGACTCTCGACTGAATGTGAGCTGTTAGCTTTAGAGACAGTAGTGTACCATCCACTAACTGACTGATCAGTTAACAGATGTGTATTTTGTTTTTTCAATCCACCTTTTTTTCCGTCCTTTCTGATTTTATGTTTGGACAAAGCCAGCCTGTTTCCCCCCTGCTTCACTCTTTGTGCTAACCCAATCTAGCTGTCAGCTAGCTGTAGCTTCATATTCACTGTGTTGAACTAAAGATAGGCGATGCATTCAGGGCTCCTACACATTTTCCATTTCAAAATGCCATACTTTTACAAACTCAAATTTCCAGACTTTTCTATAGATTTTTCAGACTATATCTGAAATCTGGCTACAGATAGCAAGATGTTCATTACAGGGTTTCTGCAGGTTTTACCATGTTAAGACATTTTAAGACCATTTAAGACCACTGCATGCAATTTAAGAGCTATTTCACATCCATGCTGACAAAAAAAGCAGGATGTGTCCCCTGTTGGTGCAGGTGTCCACCAATAACTTTTTTCCCTACAACACATTTAAAAGCAAAACTGAACAATATAACCTTACAAAAGTAATGTTCACTTAATTAATCCAAACAATCAATTTTAATAGCTTTCAAAATCATATTCAAGATATTTTAAGACATTTTAAGGTATAAAAATTAAGATTAACAGATTTTAGACTTTGTAAGACTTTAAGACCCTGCGGACATCCGCATTATGTAAATAAATGTTTTTAAAATTCAACTGTATGTTATATTATCTCTATATGCTGAGCAATTTTACAGAAAGCTTATATCTAACTCTCTTTTCCCATTTTGAATCTTTCATCAGTATCTGCAATTTTTCCAGCCAGCCCTTGACAATCAAAAACTCGCATTCACCTATTACCAAACATCTCTGTCCAAGAGGACGTAAACTAACAGCCGGTAACTATAGGAACTATTTTCCCATAACATAATGAATAAATAATATCACATTATTGTTGACCTCACAGTTTTTAGCCTTTTTACATAAGTTACATAAGAAGTAACTTATGTAAAAGAAGAAGTTACATAATCAAATTTTCACGGTGTCTGTTTATTTATTGTGTCCATGGAAACGATAATGAACACAGTCATAAAGGTACAGTTTCCATATGCAGAAAAGACGTCTGTTTTCTTCTAAGATAATTAATAATTGGTTATGTGTGATGCTATGTATATATGCAATTCAAAAGTATTGCTGCATTTTCTTTCAACCTAATTTGGTTGTGGATGTCCAGATTTGGTTGTAAGGCACTTGTGGCAGAGCTGTGTTGTAGTCTGTGACATACAGGCGTAGAGGCAGCTCTGCGTAGGAGTGTGTGTTTAGTTACAAGCCATACTCCTCACCTTGCTTTTGAAAACATCAAGTTCTGCCCCACGCTCTCTCACACGGTTGTAAACAATAAACATTTTGGCTGCGCTGGCTGCCTGCTCCAAATACCATGAAAAACACTCTGCTTGTATGATCAATATATTGCAAGAAATTCTAAATTTCGTATTTTCGAAAACATCAGACGGGGGAACAGCCTGGAAACAGAAATATTTTTTCCATACTCGTCAATAATGTGTAGAGAACCCTTTACATTATCAAGTTTAACACCTTTAATGACTTAAAAACAGGTTTTGTGCTCTCAAACATCACACCTCACCTATGACCACAAACAAATCAAATGTTACTTCTTTTCTGCTCATCTGTGTGCTTCCTCTTTCCATCATTTTTCCTCCTCCACCACGTCTATCTCTTTCCTACCATCACTCATCCTACTTTTTTCCCCCTTCCAATTGGCTAGACTTCAAACATCCAAGTGATTGGAAATGTTAAGTTCCCACAGTCCAGCTGACCTCCACTGCCTCCTTCCCCAGAGACTCTGGGGGCTCTCCTCGTCTTTCTATAATTGGAGAGACAAGATACCTTGCACTGCTTTGATCCGTACTCGAGCTCTGATTATAGTTTCAGAAGGGTTAGGGGTTTGCCTGCTGAGGATAAACTGGCTGTCTGTGCCCGACTTCATCGCAGCGACTTATAGTTGAGTTTTTGGTGAAATTAATGTGATTTCAGGACAACATGCAGCAAAATCCTGAACAATTCTTAGATGTTATTTGCTGAGAAAATATATAATTGTCACGTATAAATGCAAACTAGTGAACTACATTATATTGCTGATGTGCATTTACATTGCTAAAAAGTTTTGTCAATTTTACTTTACGCCCCAAGTGTGATGTTTAAGTTATGAGTTCGCAGACTTTGTGCCTTTTTTCCTCAAACACACAACCTGAAAGCCAAACACACACACAGAAATACCTGTCTTCTGGAAGGCCTCTAGCTGTTCATTGGTGAGCTCCTTGATAGAAGCAGTGACAGCTTTGAAGGCTCCCTTTAGTCTCTTGCCCAGCACCATGTGGTCTGGCTCGGCTCTCAGACGGATACCGTACTTGTCCTTGTCTGTTGACAGAGTCAACTGTCGCACATTCAGCTCCTGGAGGATGAAAGAAAAAGACACACACACACACTATGTCTTAGAAAAGGTAAAGTCACGATCTTGGAGTTGACTGTACAGAGTGTTTATACATATATATGTAAGTATACTAATGAGGACCAGGGTGATAACTGGTGACACAAACAACATTAAATCCAGCAGAGTGCTCTCAGTAGAGGGCAGATCTCCACCAGGCAAACAGATTGTGAAGCACCTACTGCAATGCCACCACCACCTGCCAGATGCAACCAGCAGCACAAGTACACTGTCGTCTGAGTTTTCTGACATGCAAAGAATAGTGTAATGTATTTTAACCGAGCATCCTGGGTTCATATAACTGTATCACCTTGAGGCTAAGTCCAAACTTCTCAATTTAAACAGTGTTATTTATTTAGAACCTCACAAGCAAGCAGGCAGCTTTATGACAATATAATAGATGTAGAAATCAACATTTTTAGAGCATAAAGCTGACTGGATTGCCCTTAGCACCTGATTTTAACATCACAAGCAGCCATTATCACATTCAAGTTTCAAAAATGGCTTCACAACAATGCAATGCCTACTCTGGGGACTAACATCATGACACATGAATACAGTTGGGGTCAATGAATCCACCAAAGTCTTGGCTTTCCAGTCATCCATTCCATGTGACAATGTGATATTCCAATACTGTTTAGGGACCCCAGTATGCAGAAATATTAAAATACACAATTTTTTTGAAAAGTCAATAATAACAACTTTGTATAAGAAAAGAACTGGGTGGTTTTTGCCCAGAACTTCATGGGATCAGCATGTCTGTAAAGAGGAGACTCTTGGTATCCACAGAACCCATTTTCATTCAGATATCTTAGGGTAGAATGTCAAGGTACCCCTTTGAGAATGGCCACTTTTATCCTCTCTAAAATCTATCCTAACTTTGGAGTGTCATTTAGCAAACTTCCTGACAATCTCAGTGACATGGTACCAATGGATGCATTACATTATCTAGTTTCATATGATACCAGTATCTTCTCTTTAGCTTTCAAATTGAGCCTGCTACACCCTATGAATGCAGAGCTAACAAAACAAATTAAATTATGCATAAAATTACTTAATTTAATTACTTAATTTTAACTTAATACCCTATATTTTAATTATATGCTGCTAAAATTATTAAATGCCAAAATAATTAGCTCAAGAAAAATTGACAAAGTTTTCCTGGCAACACCTCAGACGTTCAGTGACCCAACAGCATTTGTTCAGTTAAGCCTTGAGAAAATTAATCCCGCACCCAGCATATGTCCACCCAAACCAAACCTAATATGAAAGACACTGATTTGGTTACAATAACAATGTTTGTGTCTAAAATGTTCTAAAACATTAATTATACCACAAATTAATCTAAAACCTCTTAAACTGTGAATACACACTGAAAATGAACTAAATTAAATTCAGTTCAGTTTAGCATAAAAAGTAAAAACTTTAAATACCCCTAGCATGTGCTGTAAAGACCTAATCAATAATTGATTGCATAGAGTCAGTCGCCTAAAGAGCAAGTCAGCCATGAAATCAACCAGTAAGTCAGTCAGTGAGCCGTTCCTCCTCTTCACTCAATATTTCTGCCTTTCAATACGCTTCATTCTTCAGTCTAAACGGAGAGCGAAATCTGCGATCCAGTCAGATCTGGTGAAGCAATAGAGATATTAAATTTAGCCATTCTGATGCCAACCCTGGCCTGCCACGCACGGCTTCTTTCAGTCAATCACACTGAAAAGTTGACTGAGACTGACTTCGAGAACAGTTGACTTGCTGACAGAGAGCACAGATAAGCTGCTGTAGTGGGCTGAGTAATAAACTTAAGGGCAGTGAGTGGGGTTGAAAATAGTCAGAACTTCTGTTTTGAGCCGCACTTGTTTAGTGAAAATAGGATGGAATCAATGCTGAAGTGCACAAAAAGAAACTCTGTTATCTTGAGGGCATGTATGGCTTTGTGTATGTGTGATGACTTATTCAAAAAGTGCAAGAGAGAGCAACTGAGCATCTTGAACTCAGTGGAATAAAACTCATCAACAAGTCTGTCAGCCAAGCAAAGCTGACCAAAGCTAAAACTTAAATGGCCATTGACCATTAACAGCTGATCCAGTTGTGTGCCTACTCTCGTCCTTCTGACTGCTAAGAGAATTTGTTAAATTCATGTTTTGCCTCAAGAAACAGACAATAAAAATCGAATCAGCACCATTTAGGATTTACCCCTGATTGCTGTCAAATGCTAAGTTGCTGTGTTTTCTTTCTTTTTTTTTTTTGCAAATTAGCCTGTCAGCACTGGCTACTAAAAAAGGTCAAACCCATGAAATATGCCTGTGATATTACTGCACTGTCATATTGCTAAGTACTACCAATAGTATCCAGTGCGCTATACAACCAAAAAGGCATGTGAATATGAAAATGGGATCTTTTCATCTCGCATACTAAAAAGATTTCTGGCTCACATGAGTGATTGTGTAGATAAAACATCAAATTATGGTGAAATCGAGCATTTTAGAAAACTGAAGCTAAATACTTTGTTACATCCTGTATGAGTTGAATTAAAAACTGTCATAACTCCAGGCTGGGAGCAGATTAAAACATGTTATTCACTCAAGAGAGCAAGTCAGATATGAAATTAACCAATCAGTAAGCCAGACCAGTCTACAATGA
>JAJHUR010078537.1:0-17041 GCA_027495735.1 Lutjanus campechanus | reverse complement strand
CGATAATACTAATATTTAAAATGAAATACTGGCCGAAAATGTGTTTTCATCCAGTCGAATTTCCCCCTTATTGACCTTTGGTGGGAAGCAACAACTCCAACGGGATGCTGCAACCTCATTGGAGCCGAAGCAGCCGATTAACCCGCCCCCGAGTTTTCTGATTGGTTGATAATTGTGGCACATTCGTAACGCCCGTGTACAACTCGAGCGAGCGCTGAGGGGAGCGCACAGTGAGGGCAGGTCGAGAGGGAAAGAGAGAGACATCTTGAGCGAGTATGGTGCGGACCGCTCGCGCACCAAGAAGGAGTTTGTGAGAGAGCACACTTGTAATTTGTGCTCAAAAGTTGATTTGTGTGCTTGCAAAAAGTATTTTTCTGTGCTCACAAAATATTTTTCTGTGCTCAAAATACTTTTCTGTACTCAAAATATTTTTCTGTGCTCACAAAATATTTTTCTGTGCTCAAAATCTACAATTGCTCGCTCAGGATTGTGGCACAAATATAACTCCATAGTTGATGGCTGTCTCACTAGGGAGGCAGTTGCCTGCTGTGTTGGGGCACAGTGCTTTTGGCATAAATAACAGTGCATGCCTTCCTCAGTATGCCTGAGCCAGGTAAACTGATTTAGCCACTGCTTGTCAAAGCCACTGGCTCTGTGTTTTTGAGAAGATCTGGAAAGAGGAATAAAAAATAATGTTTCAATCACGTACACGTTGGCTTTGCGTTGTTATGCTCCTAATTGGAAACGGATTTAAGTACCCCCGCCTCGCCGACTCGTCCTGTCCTGCATTCTGACCCTCGCTATCACCAGTCCCTTGTGAACTACTTTCAGACCTGACACAAATTTCCACATGTTGTCACCACCATGAATTATTACATTTTAACTGCCTGTTACGTTAATTTCTCTGCTCTGTTTCACCTGGACTCTTGACTTTCCTCCTGGCGAGGTCGCTTTTTTAAGTAGTGGCTGATTTTGCCTGCCATATCTGCAACGCTAAAAATCATAAACGTTACTCTGACACGGAGGAAACTTTTTTTTAAATAAACACGACATGCTTGGATCAAAAAAAAACAAGAAATATTTACCTGTTTGTACCATCCGCCAGGGAAAATCAGGACGCCGATAGCACCAACTAGCGGGAAAAACCTGGAAAAAACACTATTCGATCTGTTTCTTCTTCGGTAGTTGCTTCAGGTCTTTCCGGTGCACTGCTGTTGATATAGCGCCTTCCTAGTGGCGGAACGCTGCAACTGCAGTTAAAATACGTAGCTGCCGCAGAGGGACATCAATCGCTCAATCAACACAGCTGGAGCTTTACGCTGTGTTGAGCGATATCAATCGCTCTGGCTGGGGGCGGCACAAAATTAGCTGGAGGCGGCCGCCACGCAATTTTGAACGCAGGAAAAACCCTGCTAGACAGGTTAACTGTAGATCAGGTCGTGGTTAATGCCATATCACCTTGATTAATAGTTAAAAACCCTGACCTTGATTTAATATTTAAAATAGATTACATATTTTGGTCATGAATCATCCAAACTAGATTAAGAAGCCTAGATAGAATGATAAGTGGATAAACAGATTTTGCATTGTGTATTTAAGCACTAAAATGAACTAGATTCATGTTATAAACTAAAAGTATGTAGTTATAGTTTAATTAATCATTTTTCTTCTCCTCTTATTCGACTCCTTCAGACCAGACCCATGTACTGCAGGGTCAACCTGGCTGTACCTGTCCTGAACAGGTTTTTTAATGGAGGAGACACCAGGCAGCACTTCAGGCTGAGCAGAGAGTCCCTGGCAGTGCTGCTGAACCTGCTCCACCAGGACCGGAGGCATGGATGGTGTGCCACACTAGAGACCTTGGTGTTCCTCTTCTGGCTGGCGAGTGGGGCATCATACAGGGTGGTTTCAAGGGTGTTTGGGATGCCTCGCTCCACTGTCCACCGGATCGTCCACCGAGTTACTGAGGACGTGGTGGCCATTCGCCAGAAGGTCATCCACTTCCCAAGGATCGCAGAAGACCTGGTGGCAGTAACTCGGGGGTTTGCAGGGCTGGCAAGACACCAAGCTTTTTCTAAAGCTGCTGGTGCGATCGACGGCTGCCATGTCAGGATAAAGCCACCGAGCGGCCCTGATGGTCAGTGCTATATGAACAGGAAGCTGTTTGCCTCCATCATTTTGCAGGCAGTCAGTGACCATGAGGGATGCTTTTTGGATAAGTACGTGGGCTGGCCAAGGTCGGTGCATGACACCAGAGTACTCCAGCACAGCCCACTGTACAGACAGGCTGCTTACCCTCCTCCAGGGCACTTCATCCTTGCAAACGGTGGGTACCCGTGCCTCCAGCATCCACTCCCCCTCATCACTCCCTACAAACAGCCAGTTCAAGGTGTGGGAGCCCAGCGCTTTAATGCCCATCATTCCAGGGCACACTCTATTATTGAGCGTGCCTTTGGAATGATGAAGAGCAGGTTTAGGGCCATTTTTTTTTACAAGCGCTGGAGGTGCACCACACCTTTGTGCCTCTGGTAAGTCATCACAAAACATGATTCTTATTTTTGAGTACTGAAACAGAGTAAATCAAAATTAATGAAAAATTCTTGTTAATTTTAGGTCATAACAGCATGTGCCGTCCTGCACAACATCTGCCTTGGAGCTGGTGACATCATGCCCCCAGAGGATGAAGTGCAGGACGTCATGCCGGAGGGTGAGGGGGAGAACGGGTTGGAGGCCGTCAGTGGTGCTCTGTGGCGGGACTGTCTGTCTGCGGAGGTGTCTGCTCTGGAGGAGGGTAACCCTGATCACGACTATCTTTAGTTGGTAAGTAACATAACTTTAAAAGCCATTATTCCTACTTGAAGTGTTTTGTAGATGGTTTTGTTTGTTGTAATAATTTATTATCATTATATTTCTATTATTAAACTATGTAATAATTCTTGCCTCTTTCTTAAAAAATTCTTAGTTGACATGGCAGCTGTCGATCGAGTCACCCCTGCAAACCCCGGACGATGTGGTGGACAGTGGAGACCGGACCCCCAAACACCCTGAATGCCACCCCAGATGATGTCCCACTGACCGACAGAAGACACCAGGGTCTTTATTGTGGCATCCCATCCATCCCAGCAGTACTGCCAGGGACTCCTGTTCAGCCTGTTATTGTAAATAATTAGGAATTTTATTAATAATGTATTTAATTATGATTGTTTTTGTTCATAATTATAAATTGTACATATTTTTTAATAATAATCTGTAAATTGTAAATAGTTAGTTCTGTTGTAATTGTGTAAATAGTTGTAAATGTTAAGATTAGTTTTCTATTAAATCCCTTGTTGTCCCTGAAAAGTAGCACTTGATGCTGTTTGCTAACACTTTTATAAATTGTACTTAAGTTGTAAGTACGAAATGCAAGATGACATGTGACAATATAACAATAATTTAATTTTTAAAACATAAAAACTTATTTACAGCAGGAATTCAGAACAACATAACTATAAAATGAAATAACTATATACAATATAAAATTGAAATTAAATAAATAGATAACTAAAATGAATAACTACAACTAATTAACTATATACAATATAAACAAAACTAACGTAGCTCCACCAGTCTCTCTAGGAGAGAGAAGAACCTCTCCATCCTCTCCCGGCTCTCTCTCTCCTCTCCTCCGCTCCCTCTGCTGCCTCATGTCCTCCCTCAAGAGGTCCAGCAGCTCATCTTCCCTCTCCCTCCTCCTCTTCCTCCGGGGCCCCGGGACTGGCTCCTCCTCCTCCTCCTCCTCCTCCTCCTCCTCTTGTCCCTCTTCATCTTCCTCCTCCTCCTGCTGACCCACCGCTGCAGCTGGCCCTGGTGTGTCCTCAGGGAGAGAGGCTATCAGGACAGGGGGGGGGGGGCGATAGACGGCCTCTGTCCCAACACCTCATCCATGAGCTCAAACTAGGGCCCGGTTGCAGCAGTGGGCTTCCCGCTGACCCCCTCTCCTGTCCCTGGGTATTTAAGATGAGATGAGATGAAATGAGATGAGATGAGATGAGATGAGATGAGATGAGATGAGATAAGATAAGATAAGATATTCCTTTATTAGTCCCACAGTGGGGAAATTTCGAGTATTACAGCAGCAAAGAGCAAAAATAGAGAGACATCAGTCAGAGATGATAAATAACAGCAGCAATATAAGCAATGTATTAAAAAAAATATATAAAAAAAATATGAGCAATTTAAAGGAGGAAACGTGGAACTATAAAATATGGGAAGTTACAATATATACAGTGTTTCCAAATTTACACCGTAGCACAGGGGAATACTGATACTGATATTGCACATTGAAGATAAAGATTTACCAGGTACTGATATTGCACATTGGATGATAATACACCTGACTGTAATATTGATATTGCACATCAGGATAATAATACGCCTGATTGAGAGATTGATATATTGCACCTTGAGTTGAAATTCGCCTGAGTCAAGACATTTCACAGTATGAAGTGAATAGTGCACTTAGTGCAATTAGTAAGTCACAATTATAGTAAGTTTGTGTGATCTACTGGGAGCACTGCTGGTTGTAAAGTCTGACAGCTGCAGGAAGGAAGGACCTGCGATACCGTTCCTTCACACACTTTGAGTGAAACAGTCTGTCGCTGAAGGAGCTCTCCAGTGCTGTTAAAGTGTCCTGCAGGGGGTGGGAGTCATTCTCCATCATGGAAGACAGCTTAGCCATCATCCTCCTCTCTCCCACCACCTCCACAGGGTCAAGGGGGCATCCCAGGACAGAGCTGGCCTTCTTGATCAGTTTATCAAGTCTCTTCCTGTCAGCCGTTGAGATGCTGCTCCCCCAGCAGACCACTCCGTAAAAAATGGCTGATGCCACCACAGTGTCATAAAAGGTCTTCAGGAGTGCCCCCTGCACTTCTAAAGACCTCAGTCTCCTGAGCAGATAAAGTCTGCTCTGGCCTTTCCTGTAAAGTGCGGTTGTGTTGTGAGTCCAGTCCAGTTTATTTTTCAGGTGAACACCCAGGTACTTATAAGATGTCACCATCTCAATGTCCATTCCCTGGATGTTCACCGTTGTCAGGGGGCAGAGTGTTCGCATGCGGAAATCCACCACCAGTTCTTTGGTTTTCCCAGTATTGATCTGGAGGCGGTTCTGCTGGCACCAGTCCACAAAGTCCTGCGTCAGCTCTCTGTACTCTCTGTCGTCCCCGTCTGTGATGAGACCGACGATTGCAGAGTCGTCAGAGAACTTCTGCAGGTGACAGGTGGGTGAGTTGTATGAAAAATCTGCAGTGTAGAGGGTGAAGAGGAACGGAGCCAGGACCGTTCCCTGTGGGGTCCCCGTGCTGCAGACAACCGTGTCGGACACACAATCCCGGGTCCTCACATACTGTGGACGGTTGGTGTGATAGTCCAAAATCCAGTGTGTGAGGTGATGGTTCACCCCAGTTTTCTCCAGTTTGTCCCTCAGAAGTGCAGGCTGTATGGTATTGAAAGCACTGGAGAAATCAAAAAACATGATTCTCACAGTGCTCCCAGGTTTCTCCAGGTGAGAGAGAGCTTGGTGTTGGAGGAAGATGACAGCGTCATCCACCCCGATGCCAGGTTGGTAGGCAAACTGAAGTGGATCCAGCGATGGTCCTACCAGGGGGCGGAGATGAACAAGGACCAGCCGCTCCAGGGTCTTCATCAGGTGGGATGTTAGTGCCACTGGCCTGTAGCTGCTGAGGTCCTTGGGGTGCGGAGTCTTGGGCACAGGTACCACACAGGATGTTTTCCACAGCTGTGGCACTCTCCCCAGCTTCAGGCTCAGGTTGAACATGAGGAGCCTGGAGCTGATGCCGTCTGGACCTGCAGCCTTCCTTGCCTTGATCCTCCGGAGCTGGTTCCTCACCTGGGTTGTTGTGAGGGACAGGTTGGAGCAGGGGGGCTGTGTGCTAGAGGGTGTGGGTGGGGGGGTTGGGTTCATGAGATGAGCAGTGGGGGGTGGCTGCGAGCTGAGTGTTGCAGAGGGGGAGGGGGAGGTGGGGGAGGAATTGGGGCAGTGAACACTGGGTGCAGAGAGGGGGGGCTGCAGCATGGAGGACTGGGCCGGGGGAGGGGCAGATGACTGATCAAATCTATTGAAGAATGTGTTCAGGTCATTCGCCCACTTCTGGTCCCCCACAGCCTGGGAGTCAGATTTCTTGTGGCCAGAGATGGTTTTCAGGCCTCTCCAGACTCCGCTGACATTCTTCTGCTGCAGCTGATCCTCCATCTTCCTCCTGTAGATGTTTTTCCTCTCTCTGATCTTTCTTCTCAGCTTCTTCTGCACAGCCTTCAGCTCCTCCTTATTTCCAGACTTAAAGGCCCTCTTCTTCTCCTTAAGGAGAGCCTTTATGTCGGGATTAATCCACGGTTTATTGTTGGAAAAACACAGCACAGTCCTGGTGGGAACGGTGTTTTCCACACAGAAGTTAATATAGTCAGTTATGCAACCCGTGAGACTATCGACGTCCTCTCCGTGGGAATCACAAAATTCCTCCCACACAGTTGTGTCGAAACAGTCCTTAAGAGCCTCGTCAGCCTCGTCGGACCATCTCTTCACTGTGCGGGACACAGCTGGTTGCCTGTGCATGAGAGGTCTGTACACAGGCAGGAGCTGAACCAGGTTGTGGTCAGATCTTCCCGGGGGGGGAGGGGTGATGAGGTGTATGCCTCCTTGGTGTTGGCATAACACAAGTCCAGTATCTTATTGTCTCTGGTGCAACATGTGACATACTGGGTGAATGTGGGCAGGGTGGAGGATGGAGAGGCATGATTAAAGTCCCCAGAGATAAGAAGGAGGGCCTGTGGGTGCTCTGTCTGCAGCCTGCTTGTGACAGAGTGGAGGACATCACAAGCTGCATCAGCGTTAGCAGAGGGGGGAATATACGCAGCTATTGCGATAGCATGCGAGAATTCCCGCGGCAGGTAATATGGCCTCATGCTAACGGCTAACAGTTCAATGTCCCTGCAGCAGAGTTGTTCTTTAACAGTGATGTGCCCAGAGTTACACCATCTATCATTCACAAACACTGCCAGCCCTCCTCCTCTTACCACTCTCCCTCGTCCTGTCTGCCCGCAGCAGCTTGAAGCCGTCCAGGTCCACGGCCATGTCTGGAGTCAATGCAGTCAGCCATGTTTCCATAAACATCATGATGCTGCATGCCCGGTAGTCCCTCTGGTGCCGGGTCAGTGCTGCTAGCTCGTCCATCTTATTGGGAAGAGATCTCACATTCCCCATGATGAAATATGGTATCCATATTGCACTGATCATTTAACAAAACAACAACACTAAGAATATAATAAAAATTAAAGCTGCAAGCAGCGTTGAACGGGTCCTCGCACCCCCGCGCCTCTCGGGGCCTGCTGCGGCTGCGACCATGTCGCCAGAGGCCGAGTGGCGGACGAGGTGCTGAATTTTCACCCCCTTTGGACACGGTAGGAAGCAATGCGGTGTTACTTCCTGTCCCCACTAGGTGGCGCTACGACTATGACTCGTGAGCATCATGCAGATGTATTCAGGCCGGGATTATTATCATACATGTGAAGTTTGGAGCAGATTTGACAATTTAATCCCATGTTATAGCAATTTCGTGTTTCATGGCGAGACAGCAAAAGTGACCACAAGATGCAAAATGGCCGACTTCCTGTTGGTTTTAGCCTATGGGTCCAAGAGACTTTTTGTGCATCTGGGTGTGATACATATCTGTACCGATTTTTGTGCATATCGGTGCAACGTCTTATGGGTGTTACTTTTATGGATGGGCGTGACCAAGCCATTTAGCCACGCCCATTAACGAAACTCATATCATATGTTCAGAGTTGGACTGTCAATAAACATGTGAAGTTTCAGTGAGATGTGACAAAGTACACTAAAGTTAATGCCAGTTTCTGTGTTTTGGCGAAACATCAACCTTCGTCGCGCCATCAGGGCGAAACCATTTGACAAAACATCATTTTTTTGACAATATAGCATTACCAACATCTTAAAGCCTTTCTGACCAGATTTGACTTGGATATGGTCAATGTGCTGGGAGCAGCACCTCAAAGTGTAAAACGTAATTTCCTGTCGCCAGTAGGGGGTGCTATGACTATCACAGAACTTTGTTGTGTAGATGTGTTCAGGGCGGGACTATTATGAGTCATGTGAAGTTCGGTGAAGATTATAGCAATTACGTGGTTCATGGCGAGACATCAAACTTTGCAGCCACCTGACGGCCAAACCGTTTAACGATGGAAAAATCTTTGAAGAACTTTTGATCACAAAGTAGTCTAGATGATAGTCAGCGATGTTGAAGTTGTTCGGATTAATCCTGTAGGAGGAGTTCATTAAAATACAACACGGGGAAAATGGCAAAAATGGTTGCAAAATTCAAAATGGCTGACTTCCTGTTGGGTTTGACCAATGGGTCCAAGAGGCTTTTTTGTGCATCTGGGTGTGATACATATGTGTACCAATTTTCATGCATGTTGCTGAAACGTGCCACAGGGGCTGCAGTTTAAAGTCACTCATGAAACTCATATCACATATTCAGGCCTGAACTATTAACACACCTGTAAAGTTTCAGGCAGATATGACCAAGAACATTGAAGTTAAGGTCAATTTCCTGCATTTTGGCGAAACATCGACTTTGCCGCACTCTGGGCGAAACGCCGTTTGAGGAAAACTCATGATCTTCACAATATAGCATTACCACGTTCTTAAGACCTCGTTGACCAAATTTGAGTCAGATATGGTCAACATGCTCAGAGCAGAACCTCAAACTGTAAAACATTACATTTCCTGTCGCCACCAGGGAGTGGTATGACAATTACTGAATCTTTTCATATATGTCTGTTCAGGGCGGGACTATTATCAAACATGTGAAGTTTGGTGCAGATCGGACCATTAACCCCAAAGTTATAGCAATCTCGTTTTTCATGGCGAATTGTCAAACTTCGACGCCAAAAAGCCGATTCCCCCTTCAATGGGTAGCTGATCTTTGAAGAACTTTTGATCAGAAAGTGGTCTAGATGGTACACAGCGAGTTTAAAGTCAATCGGATTAATCCTGTAGGAGGAGTTTGTTAAAATACAAAACGTGGAAAACGCCAAAAATGACCACGAAATTCAAAATGGCCACCTTCCTGTTGGGTTTAGCCTATGGGTCGCAATGACCTTTTTTTTGCGTCTCGGCATAATCTACATGTATACCAATTTTCGTGGAGATCCGTGAAATCTGCCGATCAGGACGCTGTTTAAGGGGCGTGGCCTAACCATTTTGGCCCGGCCACCGCCAAAATCCCTAATACACGACTGATGTGACTGCCAAATTTGGTGACTTTTTGAATATGTTAAAGCCCCCAAATAAGTGATTTATTTTTGTCGTAATAATAATAATTAAAGCTGCAAGCAGCGTTGAACGGGCCCTCGCACCCCCACGCCACTCGGGGCCTGATGCGGCCGCAACCATGTCACCAGAGGCCGACTGGTAGACGAGGTGCTGAATTTTCACCGCCTTTGGACACTGTAGGAAGGAACTCAGTGTTACTTCCTGTCTCCACTAGGTGGCACTACGACTATGTCTCGTGAGCATCATGTAGATGTGTTCAGGCCGGGACTTTTATCCTACATGTGAAGTTTGGAGCAGATTTGACCATTTAATCTCATGTTATAGCAATTTCGTGTTTCATGGCAAGACATCAAAAGTTGACGCCATGCCACACCCACAACGTTCAACGTTGACCAATTCTTTTAATAACTTTTAATCACAAACTAGTCGATATGGTACACACCAGTTTTGAAGTCAATCAGATCAGTTGTGGAGGAGGAGTTTGTTTAGCCACGCCCACTTATGAAATTAATATCATATGCTCAGGGCGGGACCAGTGACAAACATATTAAGATTCAGGAAGATTCGACTAAGTAAACTGAATTTATGTCCACATCCTGTGTTTTGGCGAAACATTCGCCGCACCATCAGGGCAGCAGCGTTTGATGAGACATCATGGTCTTCACAATATAGCATGACCAACATCAAATTTGAGTTGAATATGGTCAGTGTGGTCAGAGCAGCACATCAAAGTCTAAAACATGGTATTTCCTGTCGCCAGTAGGGGGCGCTATGACGATTACAAAATGTCTGCCTGTAGACGTGTTCAGGGCGGGACTATTATCAAGCATGTGAAGTTTGGTGCAGATCAGACCATGTATGGTAAAGTTATAGCAATTTCACTTTTCATGGCGAGACATGAAACTTCGCCGCCACCTCACGACCACGCCCTTCGGTGTGAGCAAAGTCTTTTGATAACTACCTACCAATTTTCGTGGAGATCCGTGAAACCTGCCAGGGAGGGCGCTGTTTAAGGGCCTAGCCATTTTGGCCCGGCCTCCGCCGAAAACCCTAATACACGTAAATTTACACCACGACTGATGCGACTGCCAAATTTGGTGAGTTTTTGAATATGTTAAAGCCCCCAAATAAGCGATTTACTTTTGTCATAATAATAATAATTCCTTCAGTTTCAATAGGGTCCTCACACGGACATGCTCGGGCCCTAAATATATGTACAGCAATAGATGTGGGTGGGACATTGAGGGGATTTGGAGCCACGTTTGTGTGTCTGTTCTGTATGTCATGTTAAATTGGAAATTTGAAAATAAAATATTCCAAATTATGTGTTCATGTAATAACCTGCAGGTTTTTGGCAGAGAAATCTTTGCTAATTTTGGAGAAGTTGTGGTAAGAATATATATATTATATATTGTCGCTAACATTTCCGTTGAATATTTACTGTATTGACGCAACCTATAATAACAAAATATGTTGTTCTTTATTCTATAGTCTTGAAAATGGTGTGTATTAAATATGATACAGCAGGCATATAAGATAATTTATCTGTGAATCTCTCAATCATTGAATTTAATGATGCAGTCTGCATTATGCCTACCACAATCATGAATATACTGCTGTCATCTTAAGATAAATTTAGAGCAGAAATTGAGATATTTATAAGCTATAAATTAACTGGCTGTCATATTTTGTATATTATATTAACCAGTTCAGATTATATAGACCAAAGTTCCTGTTTGGAAAAATTTTGTAATCACTGAATAAATGCCATAAATGCCTGATGTATCAAATATGACATAAACAATATATCATATATGATACAGAAACATTTGGAGGGGAATTTTATGAAAAGGTCCAATAAACAATGTTTTTTTTTTTTACACGTAATTTTCTGGCAATTATTTGACACGTCGGGCTTGTGGTTAAAATGTATTAAAATGTATGTTGAGTATTGTATTATAGTATTGACTGATTTGTCAGTAGTTGCACAAGGGTGAGAGATCTCAGTGAAACACACAAACAGGTCAGCAGGTCAGGTGGTGTACAGGCAGTTCTTCTGAGGAACCTGTGTTGGGGACCTCAGTAACCAGCAGTCATCATGAAGCAGTATACTGCATTCAGGCATATTATTGCAAATGTTTCATGGTTTCATCCTCATCCAGATACTTTTTTTTACTATACTAAGCTACTATACCATACTTGGATACAGACTGGAAAGCCTGCTGAAGTCTGGCGCTTCAGTGTCTCCTGCCTGGCATCTTTTCTCACAGTTTACTCTGAGATGTGTGATAATTTTGTCTACTGAGCAGTTAAGCAAAACGAGGAAAAAGGGCTGGTCATGTTGTTATGCTTATTTATGGACATCCCAGTTAATTGCCAATAACTTAAATGCTTAATGTTCTAGAGAATAACTGGTGTGATTCCTATAGATATTATACTGATGAGGAGGACATTATGCATTTATTTTGGTGTTGTCCAGTTGTTGCATCTTCCTGGCAGCAGATGGCAGACTGGTTATCTGAACAACCAATCCTTTGATGCAATTAAGCTTTCATTTAAATACAATCATTTGTAATTGAGTTGTTTTATAGTTTTGATCTGTTGTTTGAGTACTGGGTGAAGATAATTACATTTTTGTTTTATATCAGTCGTGGTTTCCCCTGTAGCTTAGTTGGTACAGCATGTGCCTCCTGTACTGAGGCTGTCAGTCCTCCACAGCAGCAATGTGCCTGATTCCAAACTATGGCCCTTTGCTGCACACCATCCCCCCTCTCTCTCCCTGCATTCTTGTCTCTACTTCGCTTGTCTTTATCAAATCAAGGCATGAAAAGGCCAAAAATGTATTTTAAAAAAGTCAAGCAGAAATACCAAACTGCCAAATCATTTCCACAACAAAACAGTGTGGCTTTGTTAACATGTCTAAGGTGGCCTGATAGCTCAGTCGATAGAGCATTTGCCAAGCAGCCCACAGCATGTGCAGCAGCTGTAGGTTTGACTCCTGCATGTGGCCCTTTGCTGCAAGTCATTCCCCCACTCTCCCTCCCACCTTCCTATGGAAGTCAACCCCCCCCCCCTTCACATACCCAAAACCTCTGTGATAGTTTCCATCAAGAAACTATGTCAATCTTTATGTGCGCAGCTGTAACAACTTCATAAAGAATGTTTTGTAACAGCAGTTAAACAGCAAAAGGAGACAAACCAAAATGGCAGACTGACATACCACCTGTTAGTTCAATACAAAACCAGGAGTCAGTTTCAGACATGCAGACACATTTTTAAAAATGAAAAACATTGCATTTGGCCTTTTGATGAAATAATTTATTAAGAATAGCTGAATCAAATGCCTTCATAACATTTACACATTGAGATTACTCAGATAGAATCATATAGTATTTCTCTACAGCCTTCACAGACTTCATGTTTCAGTTCTTTATCCCAAAAACTGTACACTATTGCATTTACATCATAAAACATGTACAATCACAATGAATACACCCATGGATACACTTTAACTTTTTTTTAAAAATGAAAATACATGTCATTATCCTGCTTGAACATTATGAACAGATGCACTGATGGACCGTAAAGTACTCATTGTTACCAACATTAAAAACCTTTTACAATAAATTCAAGTCTGGAAATAAATGAGTGGAATGGCAGATCTGAAACTGAGATATAGCTGAAAAAGTACACTCCCTAAATGTGTTGCAGTGTCATGTGTGCATCACCAGTTCATTGCTCGATTCCAAAGCTGTGTACTTAACTGGTGAAATATACACAGCACATAATATATTTAACATCTCAGTATTTTAAATGATATGGTGAAATACTATATTTATCTTATTGTCGGCAAACCTCATGAAAAAAAGCAAACCCAAAAAGATATTTCTCTGTGCCATAGAGTTACATTGTAGTTTATATTGACCAACAAAGTGTACAATGTCCTGCCAGAAATACTCAGGACAGAAAACACAGGTTAGGCTTCAATTAGGCCAGCTGGGGGTGCTAGTGGATAATTCAACTTCACCTCCCTGAGCTGTCACATAATATGATGAATACACCTCCAGTTCCAGAACAAACACAACTTTCTTCATATAGTTAGAATTAACTCGATACAAAAGCACAAACAGTAGTTGGGTGAAATAAACACAATCATGGAGTACAGACACCTGAAAGAGTGTTCCCCAAGCACAGACAGGTTTTCCATTTTTATAAAATGTAATTTTCAGACGAATGCAGTCTAATCACAGCTCCGTCAGATCTGTGGATTTCCAGTGAGGCTGTTAGGACTGACAACAGAGCAGTCTGAAGTGCTGCTGCAGCTCTCAGTGCTTCTTCATCGAATCTAGGACTCGCAGGATGTGCAGGAAGAGGTTGACAATATCAAGGTAGAGGTTGATGGAGGCCAGGATGTGCTCCTCAGGGGAGAGCTGCTTCATCAACAGGTGGGTGTCGTAGATGATGAAACCACAGAAGACCAGAGCCCCAGCTCCAGCCAGGACCAGCTCTGTGCTGTCACTGTTGAAGAAGAACTGTGCACAGGGCAGAGTCAGCAGGAAGCAGTGACAAGGCTTTACTGGTGTGTGTGATGTAGAGCTTGAGACCTGTGCCCAAACCCGACAGGACCTGATGCAGTCCCTGTCACTGCCAACTCCTACAGTTTGGTGCATTGGTGGAAACTTGTTAAGAAAAATGTCGGGTTGTAATCGGGTTTGGCCGAAATATGCTAATGAGGGACGGGTCAGGTCGGATTCAGACAGAATTGTGTCAGGCTTGGGCCTTTTCGGGCTCAAATTTTCAGGCCTGTTTAAAGTTTTAGTATGATATGTGCTCAGAGGGGCAATTTTGAAAGTTAGAATAAAAGAGTTCTTCACTAACTGGCCACACATTTAGTATCCAAGTATGCAGTATGTAGTATATAATATGTAGTAGGTAGCATGCAAGCATGCAGTATGTGGTATGTGGACAAGCCTGTTCCACAGCCTCCACTCTTTAGCAATGAAATGATTAATTGTTATGTTTCATTAATTCATTCCTTCACAGAATGCTGCCTACCTCTGTAATGTACCTGAAAGTACAACAAGGAATCGAACCCAGTAGGCAACGAACACAACCAGTCACAGCTGGTTCACACACATGCTTGAGCAGCACATGCGCATGGCGTTACCTGTTTTAATTTCAGCACCCATATAAACAGGTTACAGTGTCCTTATAGCCTGCGCTATAGTGCTGCTCACGCATGTGTCAGGCGCTGCTCTTGCCATGTTTCATCTAGAGATTCAGTGACTTGCCTATTTTTACCAAACAATGTGTGCGATTCCCAGCAAAATGACAGTCATGTTGACATTATATCATAAACAGGACACCTTTCACAACACAATAAGCAATAAAAGTGTCTCCTCTCTGCTCCCAGACTATAGTGTGGAGGATGAAACATATGAAATGTTACCCTGGACCCTAAAACATTCTACTTAAGGAATAATAACAGCAGAAGTCATGACAGTGTTACAGTGTAACAGTTTGTTTGTTTTTTCTTGTGGTCATGGTCTGTATTTGTTTTCTGACTTTCTTTTTCTTACATTATCACATTCTTTCAGTTTCTTTTTGCTACAGTTCTTTCTCTTTCTGCTCTTTATTTGTTTAGTTTTTTGTTTCTTTATCTTTTTCTTTGTGTTTTTATTTTTCTGTTTTTTCTCTGGTTACTCGTTTCTTTTTTCCTTTCTATTTCTGGCTGTTCGCAGACTAACTTAAAACACACAAACACAGCTTCCTTGTTCATGACAAAGAGGCCATTTTGTTGTTGCCCTGGAGCCATGACGCAGAGGGCAAAGAAAAACACAGAGCTGATGTTTAATATTAATCAAGGAAACTAGGAAACTAACTTTAAGTCCATCCATAAATTCTATCTCATTCCCATAAAATACATAACATTTCTAAAGATAATACACCCAACTGTTCAAGATGTAGAATTGTGGAAGGAACATTCATACATATGTTTTGGCAGTGTCATCTGTTGAAAAGTGGTTTTGGTTCATTCATTCACTAAATCAGTCCTTAAAATAGAATTTAATTTAAATCCTTGTTTGTATTTATTAAATGAAACCCCCAGATTTCCAAAAATGCAGAATATTAATTACTACAGCATACTTAACAAAGAAATGTATAATTTTATTTTGAAAAAAATAATCCCCTTATACTTTTCAGCTGCTCCTGCAACCAGTTATCACAATTCCTACCCTTAGACAGAATCACTTTAGAAAAAAATAATAATAATCAAGGACAAGTCTTTCAAGAAGTTTGTTCTCCATTATTTTATTACTTTTCAAGGGACTCAGACATTTAAAAAAAAAATTTTTTTTTAACCTGGACTTTATGGCCAAGAGCATTAGTTGCCATTAACATTGTCACCACTGATTTCCGGTTATGGCCGCAAAGTAGACAGTCACGCTCAACCCTGCTCCGCTACAATCCTGGATAAATCCTGAGAAATCTTGTTGACCCCGCTCTTGAAAAGTGTAGGTGGGCCCTAATCTCGTTAGAGAATGCCAAACGTTGGAAAGACGAGGGGGAAAACACCAACGCAATCGAAACTGACTAACTTTGGGGCGCAGAGTATGGAGCAAAAAGCTAGCAAGGAGGCTAATACTAACATGGAGGTGAGCTCACCGGGGCTAAAGAAGAAATACTGACTGCAATAAACAGTTTGAAGTCTGAGTTTTCCACGAGACTTGATGGGATACTGTCTGCCATTGAAAGATATATCCGACTGTACTGAAAGGATGACACAAGCGGAGGCACGCTGTCAACAGTGGAGGATGAACAAGCCGGAATACACGACATGGTGCAGAAGCTGGAGAGAAGAAATAAAGTTTTGGAAGACAAAATTGTTGACATGGAGACGAGATCCCGACTGAACAATTTAAGGTTGGTGAACCTGCCTGAGGGAGCTGAAGGCTCTGACACCTGTTCGTTTCTGGAGAACTGGATACCGGAGGCGCTGGACATGGGTCCACAACGATGCCCAATACTGATGGAAAGAGCACACCGCGTCAGGCCAAGAAGAGATGCTGATGCTCCACCGAGGACATTAATTATGAAGTTCCTGAACTATAAGCAAAAAATGCTTGTCCTAAAAGCTGCTAAAGTGAAGAAAGACACTCTGTACAAAAACCAGAAAGTGAGGTTTTACAATGACCTCGCCACTAAAGTCCACAAACAGTGGAAGCAATACGACTCGGTGCGCCAGCAGCTGCGGAGCTTGGGACTCAGACACGGCATCATACCACCGGCTAAGCTGGTGGTGACCTACAAGGAGCGAACACACACCTTCAACACATCGTCGGAGGCACAAAACTTCATAGACAAGATCAAAGAAGAAGCGGGATGAATAGGAAATAGTGACTAAGTGGTAGCTATTAAACACGGACTGAAAACATGAATGACTTCATATACTGGTACATTACTTCTGATGTGAAGTTGCCCTCATGGTAAGAGTTACCCTGACCACCAAATGTTAAAAGAATGTAATTTCAGTTGCTTGAATAAGGCTTCAAATGGGCACTGGTCTCAGTTTTATTATTATTATTATTATTTTAATATTTATTTCATTATTAATATAATTATTATTTTTGTACCCATTACAGTTTTCTTTCACATGTTTTAATGTTAAAAGATGTACAGTATCAACAGTCT
>JAJHUR010078536.1:11564-25360 GCA_027495735.1 Lutjanus campechanus | reverse complement strand
GCGCAGTTACGTTCAGGAACATTACCATTGGCCATAGAAACTGGCAGGTTTAATGCCACTCCTGAAGAGGAAAGACTCTGTTTGTTGTGTGAACTTGATGAAATTGAGAATGAGGTTCACTTTTTGTTTTGCTGTCCTGCATATGAGGATTTAAGGGATGTACTTTTCACTAAAATGTCCTCGATTGATGGTGAATTTTTTTGGTTGGATGAGTATGCAAAACTTGAGTTGTGATTTTGATTTTGTTTCTCAAGCCTGGGAGAGAAGGCAGAATACTCTGTTTAAGACCGAGCTATGAAATGGACTGCAATTTTGTATTGTAAGGTAAATGTTTGTTCACTGCAACTGTATTTGGTGTCTTATAAACCCATGGGGGTTGGGCACTTTTTGTGCATGACACGAAAATAAAGAATCAAATCAAATGCTTGCTATATGTGTGAAAGGGCACATTCGGATGATGTCCAGACGTGATTCTCAGGACATTATTTGGAGTGCATATGTGAAAACAGGTTGAGTGATTAATGGTTTAAAATGGACTAAAATGTTTTACTTTTAAAACCGACATTTTCTGCCATTTTGTAGATGCTCAACCACGCCAACATCGTACGTTTTTTTGGTCATCGCAAGGAAGGTCAGACTGTGTATCTCTTCCTGGAGTACTGTACTGGTGGAGAGCTCTTTGACCGAATTGGTGAGACTTATACCCCTTTTCCATACACACATGCTGGCCTGTTGACTCAGCATATCGGCCTGGCATGGCAGGGATATGTTACATTACAGGAAATTGCCCTTGAGGGTGTGTCATTTAACTGAAGACAAGCTCAGCTGCAGCGACTGTAAAACAAACAACCCATTAATTTCCTCTAAATTCTTCACAATAAAAGCCCTGTGTAATTTTGTTGTCTAAAAGCTTTTATTGCAAGCCGCTAAATCAGGAAATATTCTTCTCTCTGTCACACTTAAATTGCCCAGTTTTCTAGCGGTTCATACTGGGCTTCAAATCGAACCCACCACTAGTTATGTGTGCAGCGTTTCACATGATGTTGCAAAATCTGAATTCAACAAAAGACACTGGTGTCTGAAAAGCTTATTGACAGGAAAGAGGCTGACGAGAAGATGGTAGGGACAGAGTGGGTGGATCATCAAGGCCACTGTGGCCGTAGTGTGTATAATTTTTCAAGGGACAAAAGGCCTAATTGAGGGAGCACGGCAGTCATGGCCACTACAGAATTCCTGCCCTGCCCACAAGTATTCAGTTTTATATTATCAAATAAAACTGAGACTCTCCAGCGATACCATTTTCTTTAGTGGATTTAATTTACATTTCTATGTAAAACATATTAATATGAACTGAGTTTTTTTCTGAAACCATAACCAAGTTCTTATCTGGATGGAGACTGTTTTGGAGACAACATTGTTAAAAACACCCATGTACATGTGGACTCGGCCTTAGATTATTTTCCGCACTTGTGTTTTGCTCTTAAAATTAAAATTGATTCTGATAACCCATTATATGGATATGGATACTCCTGCTCTCTAGAAATGCTTAATTTTATATTTTGCCATGTGTTTGGATGGTGGTTATTAATTTAAGTCATTAAAATGTTCATCTTTTAGAGCCTGATGTGGGGATGGTGGAGAAAGATGCTCATAGATTTTTCCAGCAGCTAATTGCAGCTGTGGTGAGTGAAGCAAGTCTGTGTGTTTATGTGATCCTCTGTGCCCGTTTCTGCTGTTAGTAAATCTTCAGTTGCACTTTTGCAGGAATATCTCCACAGTGTTGGCATCACCCACAGAGACATAAAGCCAGAGAATATTTTGCTGGATGACAAAGGTGAGGTAATACAATGTGAATTCAGGTGCTGAAGGAATCATATTGGTTTGTGTTCATCATAACCATCATCTGCTTTTATTCTTTGGCTTTAGATAACCTGAAGCTGACAGATTTTGGCCTGGCTACCATGTTTCGGTTCAAAGGACGAGAGCGTCCACTGAGTCGACTCTGTGGGACTCTTCCTTATGTGGCTCCGGAGCTTCTCAGCCAAACAGAGTACAAAGCCCAACCTGCAGATATCTGGGCCTGTGGGATAGTCCTCACTGCCATGTTGGCTGGAGGTAAGCTCACGGAGCCTGTGTTTACAGAGTGGTGAATGCAGTATCGCACCCAGTCAAGAAGGTGGTGACGGTGACTGACTAACTAGATCTCAGCCGAAAGGTGATTGGATCCACATCCAGGGTCTGTTTTTTATTATATCATTAAAATCGTTAACATACAGTGTCAGGTTGGTTCCAGATCATCTCCTTACCACTTCAGTATAATGGGAAAACCTGAAACTATAACATGTTAAAATGATTGTACATTCAGGGTCCCTACGCAGTATGGAAAAGTATGGTTTTTAGTCACTTCCTGGTCTGGATAGATATGGAAAAAAAGAAAAGGCAGTATGAAAATATATTTATGTTTCCAGACTACTGCCACTATTCTGTTTTCTAAAATATAAAATTCAGAATTTAAAAAAAGACATCAATTTTAACACTGGGTTGATGAAGAAACATCCAGAAACTCTATATTTAGTGACTCCTACTAACAGAAACATGTTTGATGTGTTGATAATCCTCATGTAGTGCTTGGGTGCTGACAAGAAAGTAGACAGAGTAATGCTGCTGCTGCTGCAGGACAGATCGCTTGGTGCTTCACTTCCAGCACTCATGCAGAGCAGTGGTCTGGCTGTGATGAGACTTATCCAGTTTGTGGAGCTTAAAGAGAAGCATACTGCTGCATCTCTGTCTAAAATACTTCCACACTTTAGATAATCGCGGGGAGGCCCTCTGCTTCTTTTTCTCCAGGTGAATCCATGCTCCGACTGGGCGCAGAAGCTCATAGCAACGCATCAATGCACGTTATGCAAATCTACATATTTTTGTAATCGATTACATTGACAAATTACCCCATCCCTACCTATGTCATATGAGGAAAATGGCATCTGAAGCTCGTGCTGTAATTTTACAGTTTTACAGAACGCTTTTGCATTTTTTTGCCATTGACCAATTATGCAAACTAATTATGTTTTATTGATTCTTAATTATAAAAAGTTCTGATCAGTCAGTTGTGGTGTTAAATATGAAAAGCTATTTACACACTGTGTGGACTAAAATGCACAAGAATCCTGATTATCTTTTACTTAAAAATTCAAATTATACATACTGTATGGGAAACTTGGGTGCTTTCTACATATATGGAAAAAATGTAACGTATGCTAATGCAACTGTCCTGAAGTATTTCTTCTCACTGTGCCCGTAGTAGCATCACCCGAATGTAGTGGATGTGTGGAAACATTTTGTCACTGTCTTTGTGTTGCTTCTTTTTTCAGAGTTGCCATGGGACCAGCCTACTGAGAGCTGTCAGGAGTATTCAGACTGGCTTCAAAAGAAAACGTACCTCCCTCCTTGGAAGAAAATACAACCAATGCCTCTTAGTAAGTCCCAAATGGCATAGAGTATTATACTCTTGGTCCTGTATAACCACTGGACCTCAAAGTGATAAGTTTTATATTAAATGCCTTCACTGCATACATTATATGAGCCTGGACAGACTTGGATGTAAATTGTTTTTGACTTTGTTGTTAGTTTTTTGACTACTCTGTTTCATATGACCATTGACAGCTGACTTCTCACCCTTCTTAACTGGTCTCTAGGGGCCACATGATCAACAACTGCTTCAGTTTGAAATCTTGTTTCAGCTAGAGACAATGCATGTTAATGTTGGTGGAACTTTGCAAATCTCTGCCAGTTTTACCTGGCAGTTGTGGTGGCATTGGAGTAGGTGCTTCTGTTGCCTGGTGGGGATCTGCGCTCTCTTCTAGTTCTAAAAGCTTATATGTGGTTGACCAAAATTAACCATTTTGAGCAACAATAATCAGGAACAGGGCCTGCAACATGGGCGACCTCCGCATTGATGACATGCCGTAAAAACACTCTATTCCTGCATTCCAAATTGCATGCTTTTTCTTTTTACTTTTAGTATATGCCGCAGCTGCCCTTACAAAAGTACACACTGTTGCATGCAGTATGTATTAGGGGTGTAACAATTCACTCATGCATAATGTGTAAGATGTGAGTGCATCGGTTCAGACGACTGGTATCGGTTAAAAGCTGAACATGAATCGGAATCAAATTGATGCAGCACTAGCGGATCGATGCATCTCATTAGGATGCACATATGTTTTATTTTTGGCACCAGGGAGCTGCCACTGTAACTTTCCTCCATTTTCTCTCTCCTCCTGCCTCGGCCTGCACCGCTCTTGCTGGACGCCTGTTGCCACACTCACACAAAACAAGCGCTCCCTCCTCTCTCTTCTGTGTCTCTTTGTTTACTCAAAACAGACAGCACTGAAAACAGCGACAGAAGTGATATTGTACCACGTCACACCACCAAACTTTCATAACGCGCAAGTGTAGAATGAAGAATTTGGGTTTTATAAGAAAGAAGAGAAACACTGCTGCAAATCATTTATGCAAAACGTGTCTGACAGCAGAGAACAGAAACACGAGTCTGAACCACAGAGACGTCATGTGACTGTGAGAGCAGGTAACACGGAGCATCACTGTTCCTCCACACTAATCAGAACCACAGCACTCTTCATATGAAACAGAGCAGCAGATCATCTTGCTGCAAAATACTATTATTTTAAACAGTTTTTAAATTTGTTCACAGTTTCTCATTTAGGCTACAGTATCTTATTTACACATGAGATTCATAATAAGATATTAACACCACTGTAAAGCCCCCTTCTCTCTGTCTCTCCTGTTACTATATTTAGTAAAACTATCAGGATTTCTTTTTGCAACTAATAGCACTCTACAAATGCAGAATTAATTGAATAAAAATGTAAAGATTCACACATTGCATTGTCTTGTATTGCATCATATCGCATCGTATCATGACAGAGCTGAATTGAATTGAGCAGAATATTAACCAATATATTTATATCTTATATTTTTAAGATATAAGATGTATTGAATCAGTTTCAGTCAGTGAGATACACACCCCTAGTATGCATGCAATTAGGGCATACTACTTCCTCAAAACATTGCCTCTTGAACTGGACCCTATTGCTCATACACCCTTCACAAAGGATTGTGGGTCAGAATAGTCAGAAGAGCATGCTGACTTGCATACTGCAAAATCCAACTGGATACAGTAGGACAGCCTAGTATTTTTTGCATACTGATTTTGACATGCTTTGGGGCATACTAAATCTTCTTCTCACATACTAAATAGTTTTAAAATGAAAAGTTAGGAGTAGTCTTTAATATTTACCTCTCTCTTCAGGTTTGTTGTCTAAATTGCTGCTGGCCAGTCCAGATGCACGAATCACCATTGCAGACATACAGAAAGACCGCTGGTTTACTCAAGGCAAGTCTCAATATTAGTACATAAGAATAAGTTCAACTTTAAATTTAATGTTCACTGCACTGATATCTGTCTGTGTATCTCTGCAGGTGTAAAGCAACCACCTCTGGGCTCAGGAGGAAACAAACATCTTCGATCAGATGCGGGACTCATATCCCGGGCCAACAGGTCAGACCTCTGTGTCCTTCTTATTTTAGCTGAAAGTTTTCTTAAGATGTATATTGAGACCATATCCCTCCCTCCATAGCGATGACAGGATGCAGTTTTCCAGCTCTCAGCCTGATTTTGCGGCAGGTGGGTGGGAAGCCATGTTGTTAATCGGACAAACCGAAGGTCAAGTCAGCTTCTCTCAGCCGACCAAGCCGGAGCACATGCTGCTGGGTAGTCAGCTACTGGGCACACCAGGAGCCAGTCAGGTAATTCACATACTCTTTTACAAAAGGGCAGATTTGAGTTTTTGTTTGTTTCCTGTTTTTCCATGCAAAGGCAACTTTATATTTCGTGAAACCCTACCTTAAAATGCTGCATTGATACTTTGACATTGTTAGTTTTCTACATGTTCTAACTTCTTCTTACTTTCTGTGTGTAGTCGCCGTGGCAGAGATTAGTTCGGAGAATGACACGTTTCTTCACCACTGTGAATGCTGACGCTTCCTTAACTGCCCTGAAAGATGCCTGTGATGGCCTGGCGCTTGGTTTCAAACTCGCCTGCAACAAACAGGTACTTCTGTTTTTTTGTTTGTTTTTGTGTGTGTGTGTGTGTGTGTGTGTGTGTGTGTGTGTGTGTTTTGTTTTTTATTGCTAATCTCTTCAGTCATCCAAACCCTTCACTGAGCCCCTCCTCAACACCTGTTCAATGATAGTTGTTAAGAAGGGTGAGCATGAGGCTTTAAGACGAGTGATACTCTGGGCCTCATGTGTTTGGGGGTGGCGTCTTTTTTTTTTTCCTTCCATTTTAAAAAAATATAAAACCCAAGCACATGAGTGAGGAATGGATTAAACTTTGTCTTTTTCTGCTGTAACGTAAGTTACAAAGAACTAAGCTGGCTAACTAACACTAGCATACTACCTGCAGTAATGTTATCTCTAGCTGAACTTTAGTATAATCACCCATACTGTACTGCACAGACATACTGGCAACTTTCTGTTTTCAATGTATTTTTAACAGTTTTGAAAACAGCATGTTAGAAAAGTGTGCTGCAAAAATGTAGTGTTTTGCAGGTGGTTGAATATGAATAAGGAAAGAAGTCAAGGATTTTGGAAAATGTGGTCACTGAATGCATTTTATGTGGAAGCACTGAAAAATGATTCACACTTTGGGCCGCATCGACTTCTGTTTTGCTGACTGTGTGAAGATTTTTGACCTTGTAACTTCGGTTTTGACCAATGCATGTTAACCATCTAAATACATGTGGCTATCCTTAAATGCCTGCCTTGCCACTGAACTTCTGTCTGCAATTTAGGTGACGGTGAGCACACTGGACAAACGCAATAACAAGCTCATCTTCAAAGTCCATTTGCTGGAGCTGAATCAGAGAGTGCTGCTGGACTTCAGACTGTCTAAGGTGGGTGTTAACATTTCAAAATAGTCAATATAGTGTTTCTAACATGAATAATCCATTACCACATTCAAGTTGAGAAAATAGTGTACCACTAAATGCAACTGAACAACAACAACAACAACAAAAAAAAAAGAATAATGGAAGAAGTAAAAAAAAAAGTAGCATCATCCTCTATGTGAAGTGACCAACAGAGTTTTTTTTTCCCCTGATTTTTTTTCTTTACGGGGACAGTTCACCCCAAAAAGTGCATATTTTTCTCCTGGCCTGTAGTGCTATTCATCCATCAAGATTGCTTTGGTGTGAGCTGCAGAGTTGTGGAGATATCAGCCATAGAGATGTCTGCCTTCTGTCCAGTATAATGAGACTAAGTGGCACTTGGCTGGTCAAAAAACTCAAATCAAAAAATCATGACCCGATTACTTGAAATAATCCACTGACCTTGTTATAGGAAATACTTTTTTCTAGTTGAAAGAAAGTAGTAGCAGTCGTAGTCTGGTAGATTCTACTGCAGGAGAAAGTAGTTCCTTCATGAAACTGCTCACAACAAAGTCAAGGGATTTGTTACTTTTCTTTGCTTTTTTACGATTTTAAATGAAGAGTCTTTGTATTTTGGACCGTCAGGCTGGACAATTGCAACAATTTGAAGAAGTCACTTTTGCATTCTGGGAAATTGAGATTTTTTCACTATTTCTTGGTATTTGATAGACTAAAGTAGTAATCATGAAAATAATTGTTAGTTGCAGCCCTATTTTTATATTCCATGTGACATTTCCACAGGATATTATGTCTGATCACCCATCACAAATAAATGTCCAGAAGTCTGCTTAGAAAAAGATGTTCCTTATAACTCTTCAACTTGCCTGGGAATCATAAAGTTTTCAAGTTTGCTTCACTATCAAAGTAATCCAGTTACAGTTGTCTCTTGCTACTAGTTAATTCAGTATACTTTTTAAAGTGGAAATTTTTCCAAAATATAAACAAATTTGGGCTGAAACAACAGGGTTCAAGTTGTATCCCACAACAAACTCCCAGACTCTCGTTGGGATCCAGTCTTTACCAACAGGCTATTTCGAAGTAGGCTCATAAAATGACAAGCATCAATGGCAGTGGACACCAGCTTTTTGTCGGGCAGTAGGAATACACTTCATTTTGAATTTCCTTTGTGGGTCTTTTTAGCGCTGAAGATGCAGGATGAGAGTCACCAAAACTGTGCAATCAGTGATTTACCTGTCTGTCCATATGATGTCATTTTTACACATCTTGCTTGGTTTGTGAAACTTTTTAGTTTGAGGACAAAATTTAACAGAAGTGAAAGGCAAACCAAGTAATAAAAAAACAAAACAAAAAACAACTAAAAAACTATTAACAACCTGGACCAAATCATCCTAATGCCTAAATTCTCAGACTATGGTGCTGCTGCCACTGGTGGTATTCAAGCTCCCTCTAGTGGTACACTGAGGAAGATGAAACAAATTAATTAAAAAACATGCAATCAAAATACTACAAATACTTTCAAATAAAAAATACTGCGAGATAGCTAAAATATAATTGAAGACAAGTTTTGTCTTCCCTGTAAAATTTTTGATTCAATATCAGCCTGCTATGTAGTCACATTCATACACATAGCGCACATACATCATCCATGATTAGTTATGAGCTGAACTGTGATGGCACTAAGCCACTGCCATACTGTGAAGACAGTTTGCCTGTCAACAATAAATAATCTTACTAGAAATAAACCTGCTTCCTGCATGAACTGTAGCTGAGTAGGGTGGGCCTACACTCCTGTATTTTAGCATCAGTAACAATGGTGATACTTGGAGAGCCCAGTATTTTCTGAGTTGGTGTGTGTTTTAAAAGGTTTGAGAATACTGATGTAGCACGTAGGTCTAAGATTACATTTAGCTCACTGTGCGAGTGCCAGATGTTGACGTGTGTGTGTGTTTGTGTGTGTGTGTTTCCAGGGTGATGGTCTGGAGTTTAAGCGTCTCTTTGTGAAAATAAAGCAGAAGCTCAGTGACATCATCAGCACTCAGAAGATCACATGAGGAGCTTCCACAAGTGCACACTACTATGGACATGAGAGACAACATGTATATATTTAGCTGTTCTATTGAAATTTTAAATGTATTCTGATGTTCTCCTCAAGCGTGTTTGCATGTTTTCTTGTCTTTTGATCCTTGAGAGAACTGGTTTAAGTGTTACATGTCAGGAGAGCAGACATTTTGAAAACTTGGATCAAGTCCTCACTTTTTTAAAAGGGTTTGTTATTATGTTTGCTGTAGTGGAAGAATGTGATTATCAAGAAGTGTGCCCATGTTCTGCCCTTGAAAAGACTGATTTGTTCGGATTATGTTTCACATGATACAGTCCAGAGTCTTGAATAAATTATTAAAGGAGCAACATTGTAAGGTAAATGTTACACCCCCTTGTCCTAATTGCATGCAACACACGCTCTCTATGAGAATGTCCTAACTGGCTGTGAGCAATGAGGCGCAATGCAGAGTTTTCGTAATCAAATCAGATTTGGCCGACTTATATGAATATTCAACGATTCACCTTCTTTTTTGTGTGCAGTGCACCACACTAAATTCCTGTATGAACATACATGAGTATGTTTTACTGGTTAGACTCGTGTTTTAATGCCTCTCTTCATCATCTGTGATGTGAGAATTTAGTTTATGTAAAGTCTGAACGAAGCTAACGATGATTCAAAAGGACTCTGGTGAGTTTGGTGAGAGCAATTAAACTGTTGTTTAAAAATGTATCTTACTATTTAAAGCAAGGTCTCTCACTGCTTTTATCATTTCCATAATGTTGCCAGACACCAACTAGAACAATCTGAGCCTGTTGGTAACAAAAACAAGCACAAACAACAAGCAAGCATCACCTGATTTGCGCCTCTGTGGGTGCCTCTGGATGAGGTGTCTGATACCACATCATGCTGTGTTTCTATCCCTCTTCTCTGCTTCCATGACAGTTTTGCGGTCTGTGGTGATTCAGAAACTGCAAAGTTTACATCACGTCATGCTGTTACATTGTGCTTTGTACAATGATGCAGATAAAAAAACAAGCTGAAACTTGTTTACCAACCACTCCTTTTACCTTCTCTCATCAGTCAATTGACAGCGCATGTGGTCTAGAGAATATTTTTTAACAAGTGCACCAGCTAATATAAAAATATATTTGATTCCCTTTAACTCCTCATTGAAATGTCCTCCCTGTGCATTTTTGTAAGCTGATATCTGTTTTACCTTGTAACTGTGATGTATGCTGGCTGATAAAAGAAAAAGAGAAAAAGAATGCTCAGCTGGAAGAATCACAGTGGACTATAGGGGCTCCGACTGATGATTTGAATCTTCGACTGCCGGGGGCAGCCGCACTGAAAATTACCGGTGATGAAGAAAGGCATTAAAAACGTGAGTAATGTAAAACATACCCCACAACAGGCACAATGAGCCTACTCTGTGCCGAAGTGTCTACATGTCAAAAAATTAAGCTTAAATTGCATAAAAATTTTAGAGAGCGTAATTAATATTTTCCTCATTAATTATTTTTTTTTTTCACACAACACTGATCTAATATGTAATTTTTTATGGACCACCACACCCGCAAACTGCAGCCCACACATTTCTCGTGTAGGTGTTACCTTTAACGATGTGTGACAGTGTGGTTTCATATCGTGCATATTCCATCATGCCACAGACATACAATAAAAAAAAACACATGGCATATATGTGATGCAGATATAATGCTGTGTATATATGCTTTTAATGACAACATTTTACCTGAAAAGTGTATTTCATAATGAACTTGCACAAAAAAAGACTGAGTAGATGAATTCAGTCATCTGCGCATCAATCAGAAAAATAACACGAACTAATGCTTTTAAACGTAGAGCATCCCTTAGCAAAAAAAAGTACCCTTCAAGTACATTTTATTAAGTATAGTGAAATATATTTCCCAAAGTATACTTTTATGTACCAGGTATACTACTAACAGTACACTTATAAGTATACTTCTTGGGACTAAATTGGAACACTTTTAGTTTATGAAAGTACACTTTGAAGTATACTGCAAATAACCTTCTAGGTATACTATTACTTTACTAGTAAGTTTGTAAAATAGTATTTAAAAATAAGGTATGGGTACACCCTGGACAAGATGCCCGTTTGTCACAGGGCTGACATACGGAGACAGACAACTACTTACTCTTGCATTCACACCCGTGGACACTCTAGAATCAGTTAACCTCTTACACTGTACAACTTTACATTATGGGTGACTTGGATTCGATCTCAGGACCTTCTTACTGGGAGGCAGCAGTATTAACCACTATGCCACCAGGCTACTCTCTACTTAGAAGTGATGCATAAACATTTCAGTACTTTACGAAAAATAAGTATATTCAAGTGTGCTTCAAGTATACTTCTTTTGAGCTTAAAATAAGAGTATACTGTCACTTTACTTTTTATGTACTTATCAGGGATATACTTAACAAAGTTAAAGTCTAGTATACTTGGCTTATACTGAAAAATATACTAAAAGTCTATATACTTAGACTTTTAGTATAATTTCAGTATAAGTCAAGTATACTCAAAATTGACTTTGTTTAGTATATCTCGATCAAAAGTTTAAGTATAAGTATAGGCTAAATATACTTAGACTTTTAGTATATTTTTCAGTATAAACCAAGTATACTTAACATTAACTTTGTTAAGTATATCTCTGATAAGTACATAAAAAGTAAACTGACAGTATACTCTCTTAATTTTAGTTTAAAAGAAGTATACTTGAAGTACACTTATACTTCTTTTTCATAAGGGATGTACAAGCCATCTTATTGAAATGGCAAAAATAACAGCATGTAAATGCATTTAGCTCTCCAAAAACTGAAGTGGTGCGAATTCATCCTGGTTGTCATTACCAAGGATAGATTTGAGAAAAGGAACAACTTTGAAAAGATTAATATGGAAATCTCTGGAGGTCTCATCAGATTCAACGACACCACCAGTGGCGCACTTTACTGTCGTTCCCCAGCTGACCAGTGCAACCTGCGAAAGAAACCATCGGTTACTTTATACTCTCAATTAAAATCACATTCAAGTTACATTCCCTAACTTATTTCAGTGGAGTTTCATTTGCCTCTTGAGTGATATTTGCCACCGGGTTTGACTAACTCATGAAAAAGTGTTATAAAAGGCCTGTATTACCTGTATTGTGCGATGCTCATAGTTCTTGAACACAGCACCTCCAGCATCACCTGTCACAACAAGTACACACACACAGTTTCACAGAAAACAATGGACCTCAGTCACTGATATTAAAGGAAAAACAAGAATTAAACATGTTGTGAGGATAGACTGAGAAGACTTTGGATATTAAAAAGCGTTTCTGTGCTCTCTAAATGCACAAAACGTGTGTATTTTGGAACTGAACAACAATATAATAGTTTGCTTCTTTATGATTCCAACAACTTGTCAAGATCGAAAAATTCTTTTGCATATGTTTTAATAATAATGTTGGCATCACCTCACAACACCAACTAAAGTGGGCTAAACTGATAAGGGTGAAGGTGAAGTTATCCCCTGCTTTACAAATATATACTACAGATTACAATACAGATTATTTTGTGCTGAAGCTGCTGAGTGTCATTTTGCACCATCCATTATGTTCATTATCTTTAAATAGGACCAAATAAGTATTCAACTTTTTTCAAGAACTGTTTTCTGGTCTGGAATTAAGGACTCCTCAGCAAAATTTTGCACTGTGCAAAGTCATATTGGGCCATATTGGGCCCTTTTTCAGGATGGTTTCGGTCTCCCCCAGCCAAACGTTTGACTCCCCTGGTGAAGGAACATACCTGTACATGCTATATGATCTCTGAGAGGAGTACGACCACCAGTGCACAGGAAGTTATCAGTCACAACGTCCTTTGGATCAGATATTGTTATGCCTGGTGCCTGTAATGCATGTCTGATGCATTCATCTCTCTGTTTTAATAGATCAGAAGAAGAACCATGGATCAAAGTGATTGAGTGAAAAATAAAGAACGCACACACACACAAACACACACAAGACACAACATAGTGCAGTCATTTAAGACTCACATTGTCACCAAGCTTAGCAGAGACATCTTTTTCATCCACTATGTTGTCTGTTCTGGTCAGGAAAGTGAGTTTTTCAAGATGATTCTTTAACAGAAGTTGCTCTGTATTCAAAGAAGACAAAAATATAGTAATTTTTTTAAGTTTCTCTTTTTTCATCACCTTGGCAGAAATGGGCTTCATAGAGAGAGAAAGTGCATTTAAAGTGATAGTCCACCGCAGAGTAATAATCCACTCAATATGTACTCACCCCTATGCCGATGTGAGGATGGGTGAAGATCTTCAGTTCACAAAACAATCCTGGAGTTTCAGCAGAAAATAGGGTTGCAACTAATGGCAGTGAATGGAGACCAAATGTAAATGTAAAAAAAAGAACACAAAACAAACACAAACTGTCAACTGTAGCATGTAGCATGTAGCAGGTAGCATGTAAACATGTGCATCCATTAAGATGGTAAATGGTAAATGGTCTGTATTTATATAGCGCTTTTCTAGTCTTATAGACCACTCAAAGCGCTTTCACAATTACATCACATTTACCCCATTCACACACACTTTCACACACTAATGACAGGTGGCTTCTTCTTCTACAGAAGACCCAACCTGTACATCAGAACTCATTCACTCACATTCATACACCGGTGACGCAGCACCGGGAGCAGTTCGGGGTTCAGTGTCTTGCCCAAGGACACTTCGACATGTAGACTAGAGGAG
>JAJHUR010078536.1:0-11544 GCA_027495735.1 Lutjanus campechanus | reverse complement strand
CCACCGCAGAGTAATAATCCACTCAATATGTACTCACCCCTATGCCGATGTGAGGATGGGTGAAGATCTTCAGTTCACAAAACAATCCTGGAGTTTCAGCAGAAAACAGGGTTGCAACTAATGGCAGTGAATGGAGACCAAATGTAAATGTAAAAAAAAGAACACAAAACAAACACAAACTGTCAACTGTAGCATGTAGCATGTAGCAGGTAGCATGTAAACATGTGCATCCATTAAGAGATATACGAAGTCTCGCGAGATCGACGCCATGTTTACACGCTACCTGCTACATGCTACAGTTGACATTTTGGCTAAAAACATGGTGTAAATGGTGTCTTTCGTGGTTAAATTTTAATGTCACGACTCGCAGACACTTGGATTACACCACACAAGCAGGATGGAGACATTTTGTGTTCGTTTTGTGGTTTTTGTTTTTGTTTTTTACATTTACATTTGGTCTCTGAATATCTGGTAGCCGAAATGTCAACTGTAGCATGTAGCAGGTAGCATGTAAACATGGCGTCACACGTGCATTCATTAAGAGATATACAAAGTCTCGCAATACCTCAACGCCGTGTTTACACGCTACCCGGGAGGCTACAGGGGGTTTCAGCTAAAAACATGGTCTCCATTTACTGCCATTACCTGCAACCTTGTTTTCTGTTGAAACTCCAGCATTGTTTTGTGAACTCTCATCTTCACATCAGCATAGAGGTGAGGACATATTGAGTGGATGATCATCAAGGAGTGGAATATCGCTTTAATACTAGGTCTGAACCGCTGACATAAATAAAGGATGGATACCACGGCTCTACTTCCTCCCACTATACAAAACTGAAGCCAAAATATCCCAGATACCGGTGCAGCCATCTTGTGCTAGTCATGTCATGGTGCCTGCAGTAGTGATCAGGGTTGGAGCCATGCTTTTCACTTCCTGCCCACACAGCTGGCAGCTCGATCACAAGCAGAGTTCAGCTGTCAATCGTGGCATTAAACCCTGTTTTTATACCATCAAACCAATCAAACTAACAAATTAAAACCAAACTGATGGGAAAAATTAAGACTTGAACAAACATCAGCACGATAAGAGCTACCTAAAATGACAGAAACCATCTTCGGGAAATTTTTTATTTGATATGTACAGTGATGTTTTAGTTTAACCTATGTCCTACCTATTAACATTGGGGAGGCAGGATTTATGACCTGTACTGTAGCCCATCACAAGGAGGCGTTCCAGATGCTTTGGCCTCACTTTTGCAGAGCTCTCCTGTTGTCTCTGGACTCTCTGGGCTCAGACTCATGGAGCTAATAATAGCTGACAATTGTTATTTTAACAGGTAAGACTGTCAGCTGCCAGATGTAAAATCAGAGAATATTACTGAGGATTTTTTTATGGTTAATCTGGCACTATTGTAAACTGCACATTATGCCAGAATGGAAAGCCTGAGAGGTGTAGTAACCACAGGGGTGCAGGGCTTATCAAACGGTCAGTTGTGATTCATTTAGCAGGACCCAGTAGAAAGAGAATCAGTTTACACAAGATGAGAATTTTTTGGTAGTTATGAAGACCAAGTTGTGTGACGGTGAACTTACAGCATGTTGGTCGAATGATCTCACCTTGTTGCCTGCAGGTTGACTCACTACCCAGTTGTAGAGCATCACTGGTCTGCTTAGTGCAAGGTATGCATATAGGTCTGTGTAAGATATCAAAAACAATATAACATGGAGTGAAAACCTTTAACACAAAATATTTATTTAGCTTATTATTATTATTATTATTATTGTTGTTGTTGTTGTTGTTGTTATTGTTATTGTTATTATCAATAAGTTCTCACCCAACAGCACTGGAGATATGAACATCTTCCTCCAGTTGGATGAGAGCCACATTATAGTCGTAGAACACTTTAACACCCAGATTCACTTTAGCTAATACATCATAGTTCGGGTGTATTATGAAATGTTTCACTCTTTTTGCTGTAAAACACAACAAAGTATTATTGTTGCTGCCATCAGGATGGATAGCAGAAAAAAAACTCAAAATGCTTGACTATAGTGAATATAAAATAATTCACAAGGTTAGGTTTGAAACTTTGAAACTACAAAAGCAAATTAAAACCAAATAACTGAACCAGTTACTGTAACACTTATTTTTGTGAGATGCTAAAATGCCAGTATGTCATGTTAAGGTAAATGAAGAGAAGAGGGATGTGTAAACATAGATTAAATAAACATTTATCATGACCTTTTCCACGTCCATCATCAATTTCAACTGTGACGTCTCCAGGTACAGCTCCAAATGGGAAGCAGTGAGCAGCAGTCAAGACAAACTGAGGGGTCACCAGAGAGCCGAGGCATTTCTTTGTTGATCCGTCAGAGGCCTTAAGGTTTAAATGGTAAAAAAAAATATAATATAGTTTAATAGTTGTATATCGCACAGAAGCAAGAACCAATTTTCGTACAACTCAACATAATGTGGCACCATTGTCAATAAAAACAAAAAACATTTTTTAATGAAATCCTACATCTGCAGCTCTGACTCCACTGTGTTGTCACTAAGCCAAATATTTCTGAACAACTGCGTCATTTTCCACAGTGAAAAAGTTTATTCCTCAGATTTTACTGATTCTTGTGATGAAGCACAAGGGGTGAAGAATTGTTATGTGAAGGATTATGAGATTCAGACAGTCAGCCTTGCAAACATATTTCACATTTAAGTTCTGAGGATAAATGAAATATATAAACATTCACCTGAACATAAACGAATGCCATCCATGGATACAGTTTCCTCTTGATTTCTCTGTCAGTTTTGTTAGCTGTTCCGTGGTCCTTGTGGAGACCACACAGACCCTGAACTTTTTCTTCATCTGCATTAAAAGACCCCAACAAAAGTCATATATCTATACATATACTATATGTGCTCAACCCCTTTCTGGTATGCAGCATTGAAACTGATAGTTTTTCCACAAAATCCTCCTTTATCAGACCATTATTTAAGAACTTTTGTTTTCCTGTTAATGGATTACACACCATTTCGGGGGGGAAAAAAACTACACTACGTGTCTTTCTGATAGTACTGTAGCTAAATTTAAGGTAGTAATTCCATCTGCTTTTAATTTAATGCCATGTTTCAATATAACAGAGGACTCCCTTTTTAAATTGATCATCTTGTTGATAGTGCTACAGGCTCATTGAAAATGACTCTTGACTCTATTGCCCCCCTAAAAAAGAAGATTAAAAAAAAAACAAAGAAAATGGCTCCATGGTATTAACTTTAATCCTGTGAATTAAAGCAAACTTCACATAAACTAAAAAGAATATGGTGCTTCACAGACCTTCACTTCTTCACTTTGGTATCCTCCAGCGGCTCCACATGCTCTCACTTAAATACTGTGGCACTCCCCTTTCAAACCAACACTTGCTGTGTGGCTAGGTAAGCCCACCCCCTAGCCTGCTTGTGCAGATGTGTGTATGTGTGTGCCTTACCGATCACAATATCAAGAGTGTCTTGTAAATTACTAATGTCCTTCATTCTGAAGTAATGCCGGCCACCGGTCCCTGCTGTGAGGGGCTGCAGGTCTTCATCATAGATCTCAGCTCCAATGCCAAAAATATAAATGTCTGTAACAGGATGAAACATATTATATAAAACATATTAGGCTCATTTTGTTGTATTAAAATACAATGTGTTGCTCAGACTGCTGAATAGGCATTACTGTGTAACAGTAAGGTTACTGACGATATAATATGTGACAGCAACAACATTGATTAAATGTGCGCGAGACAAAACTCACCAAGATATTCTTCTCTTGATTGAGTCTCCCCTTCACTCGTGCGGTCCATGTATACCATGTTCTTTATTTTTGCCACAGTGGGTGAAGGTGAACCGCCATTATTATAAGCACCTGCAATAAAAGAAACCAGTGTGTTCAAATGATGTACAACATAAACAAAAGAAAAACAAACAACTTAAGCTTTATAACTACTTTCAGCTTAGCTCTTACATGAACATAATGAAAATTATATCATCTATCTATTATCTATATTATTAACTCATATTCTGTTTGTTTAACTGTCCAACCAAGAAATAGTCCAGCAAATAAAACCCCATAAAGAAAAATTATTGCACTTTCGAGTTCGTTAATCGAGATAGTCTATAGGTGGTGCTAAATTCTTCCATCAGGTGCTATTTTACCATTGCAGAAAAAGGGGAAACAATTAGATGACATAATTACAAGAACATCAGTCAAACCTAAAATTGTGGAGGGAAAAATGTAGAAAACATAATTGAGTTATGGTATTTATGTCCGTTTCATGTATTAACTAGAGGAAGGTTACAGCCTCCTCATCTCCACGTAGATCTGATGTTTTCATCTGCTGCAGTCTTTCTTTTATTCACTTGAGCAGAAGCTTCGGTGGATGTTTAAGTCAAGTGCATCATACATGTCATAAATGTTTTCATTACACTTTTCTCGCATTTAGGTCTTATTGATGCTCCAACTAAGCCCTTTAAATAAACCAGGTGGCCAAAATTACCATCTGTAAAAACAATGAGGATGTGACGATGTTCCTTAAAATCCTGTTCTCCAACCCGCAGCTTAATCATAGCCATTCGCTCCAGAAAGGTCTTAAAGACGTTGTTGAGATCTTTTCCAGCAGTCCTGCCTTTGAGTCAAACACACAGGCAGTAAAACATAACATAAGCTCTGCATTAAAACAGTATTTCCAACAATATCTTTGATCTGTTTGACTCACCTCTGAGTTGAAAGTTTTCCATTTCACTTATGATGTTGCTTAGGGTTATATTTTTATCAAGAATGTTGGCAACTTCAAATATTTCATCAGTGAAAAAGAAAACTTCATAGTTTGGAGACACTGTAAAAGACGAAATCTGTGGAGACATAAAGTAAAATGCTTCTTAATACTTGAACGTTTCGTATCTACATGAGATTTCTGACTGACATTTCACCAACCCAAAACGTTGGTATTTCACATCCTGATGCATTTACGAACAGCTCGGGCAACACTGACTGACTATACCTTTAAGGACAGGAAATCTGTTTGTTTCTTACCTTTGTAATAAGTTTTATGACAGCCTCCTTTGACTCAATGATGTGTTTCTCTTCAATGCTCTCAGAAATATCCATTGCAATATAGATGTTAAGTCTTCTTTTTTCTGGAATTTGGATTTTTGAAGTCCAGATTTTTCTGTCACCTGAACAATCCATAACAAATACTGTTATTGCACTATATAAGTTATATGCTATATTCATGTATTTTTTCTACAGAAAGGGAGGTATAAGAAAAGGAAACACTCATACCTACACATTTTCACATTTTAGATTGATATATACAGAACAAACTCACCAATTTCCTCTAAGTAAGTGAGTCTGTCTCTGACTGCACTGCCAAATGCCTCCGAAACCTCCAAGGCAGTGTCATAGGTGTGTTTGTCTGCAAGAAACAAGAGTCACATTAACAGAGGTTTGTTATGACAAAGTGGGGAGAGGTTAAAGAAAAAGCATTTAAAAGTACTCGCCCATCACCACAGAGACTTTGTTTAATTCTCAGTTGTCAGCGCATTACAGGGAGGGATCATGTCTGTTGAAGAGACTTTGTAATAAGGGTGGACTCAATCATGTGACATAGATAAGTGTGTTCGGCCTCTTTTATGTGCTTCTTGTGTGGCTGTTTCTAATTAGGGAAAACAGTGCTGGAGAAAAGCAGCAGCTCAGTGTATCAAACAGAGCATGTGAACAGAGGTACCGCTCACAATACGAGTCTGAAGTGTCCGGACGCTGTCTCTCCCTCTTCATCTCTTTGGTGTGTGTCGGTGCTCAGTTTGCTGTCTACTGTGGTCTAAAATGTCCTTACTGATGTCAGCTGAGTGAAACTCATGTAAATTAAACTGCTGCCTTAATCCAAAAACATGAATATCGCGCACCGTTTAGTCATTATATAGACCGAGCTGAAAAAAGGTGAGGATTTTTTCCGTCAGAGGACAATATTTTATCAAAGAAATAAGCTATTATTAACAATAATAATAGTGAAGAAACAAATAGATACATATGAATAGCGACCTTTTTTCTAAAATACTGCTGGCTCTGTGGTGTTGGGACTTTAAATCTGAAGCCTGCACTACAGAAGCTTCAACTGATGCGCGCACATTGAAGTTTTTACTGCGTTTTGGCCCACAGGCTGGATTACAATGCAGATTTTTTTATTTTTTTTTATTTTTGAGTGGGATTTGAGCGGAGCGGGATGAAATCTGAGTTGATTGTGGAGCAATAATGAGCAGAGCAGCCTGGCGTGGCTTTGAGTGGTGGAGCCGGGGGGTCGGACAGCTCCATGAGCAAGGAGTGAAAATTCTCACTCAGCTCACATGCCCCGGTATTAAATAATGCAGCAATAAGTTGTTGAAGACTGAGTGGTTTCCTGTTCTTTGGATTACCTGTGGGCATAATTGAAACTAAAAGCACAGACTCACTCACCATATAAACTGCCATTAATCTGGTAAAGGAAAGTTCTGTGTTTTATGTGTTTCAGCAACACAGCATGGTGACAGCTATCACCCCTGACCTGCTTAGTCTCTCTTACAATGTCTTTGTCACTCGAATAGTGACTCTTACTGAGTACTCAGTGTGCATGTGGAGATCCCATCTGTTTGACCAACTAGTGAAACTGGGGAGGGCATGATCCCTCACTGGCTTCCCACCAGTGATCTGGTGATGACTGCATTTTTGAAAGAGCAAAACTAGAATAAAAAAACAGAACTTGTTGAAAAGTTAAGACACTATATAAAATAAAAGAGTGGACAGCTAGTAAATTATGCCACCCCTAAAACTGAAACTATGATTGGCTATTTGCCCAGTCAAAGATGGGACCTTACTTAGACCCAACTGTTTGATGAATAAACCAGATTTTTGTTCTTAGGTGCAGTCTTAAACCTGAGAGGCAGCTTTGGTTGTTTAGGTAGATATAAGTAGTGAAGATAGAAATGGTAAATTAATGCTGTTGCAAATGTGTGTTTGTGTGCAAATTGCATTTTGTGTGCACATACTTGCCACCATGCATGTCACCCTGCATAACTAAATCAAACATTGATGTACATGAATTGTAACTTTTGAGTGTTTGAAAGTTCTGGTGACTCCGTGAAAAAATTTGACAACTTCAGTCATTGTTTCTAAATATTGCAGCATCCCTTTTTGGGTGTATATATATTGAACTGTTTAGGTTCCCAGCAGACCTTTTCATGGTTTGATAAACCGACACAGAACATCAACAGTATTTGTAAGTATCAGTCTTACAGTAGCATGCTGGCTCTTTGCCAGTCCAATAGCCGTTCGCCTGACAGACTCTTTCACTGGACCCCACCAAAAACAGGTTTCCATTGCAGCTGTATTTCACCGTGTCGTTAATTCCAAACATGTTTCCTGTTCTGAATGCACCAGCTGGGATACCAGGGTCAGCACAATCATCTCCTGCTGTGGTGAGAAAAATGACAAATATAAGTCATTAAACAGTCATGTATGAGGATGTATCCAAACCCGAAAGAGAAAGGAGAGGGAAAAAGAAGGTCGATTGCTCTTCAGGACTTACAGTCACGGCTACAGATGGGAGTGGAGCCGCTCCACTTCCCGTTTGGTAAGCAGACACGTCTGGATGAGCCTCGCATTGTGTGTCCAGAGTAGCACTCATACGTTGTCTCATTGCCCACAAAGTACCTCTCCTGAGGAGGGGAGACGTCTCCGCACTCCAGCACATTGGGGTCTGGGCATTCAACAACTGCAAAGCAAAACAAAAGGATCTGAGTTCTCATGTAGAGCAGGTAGCCTGAGGCAAAGTGAGAAACATCGTCGTCACATCACTCACGCTTGCATTTCTGAGGAGCAGATCTCTCGGGTGCTGGTCTCCAGGAGCCATTAGGCTGGCACAGGCGGGTGAAAGCCGGGTATGGGTAGTAGCCCTCAGGACAGTTGTAGATCAACATGCTGCCTGTGTTCAGCTGCTTGGTCAATTTGTAAACACCTCCTTCAATTTGTAAATTTGCCTCTGTGCAATCACACCGCACTTCACCTCCTGGAAAATAAAAGACGGTTTTGGGGAATACATCAGACAGGCATATAAGGAATATCAGGTCATTGAACTACTTGGATGGGATTAGACTGAAGGAGCATGTTGTTTGATTGACCAACCTTAATTTATTAAGGTACTGCGAAGACTCAGGTCCATCGTAAGTTTACAAAATAATTATTAAACATGTAACAAAGGTTTGTTTAACACAACATGAATGTTTACAAACTTGTCAAAGTTGTAATCCAAACATGTCAAATTGCATTGATATCTATTGTATCTTTGGTTTCCTTTTCATTTGACAAATAAGTTACTAGCGTTGTTCGATCATGTTTTCACCAGTTAGAGAACATCTTGAAGATTAAGTTTTTTCTCTCTTGGCCTGATCTCCTGAGAAGATTATCCATGCTTTTATTTAGTCTAGGTTAGATTATTGTAACTGTATTCAAGTTTCAGTCAGCCGATATAAAACAAAGCCCGTCTTTTAACCAACTAGTGCAGTGCCTGTTCAAAACATATCTGTTCTGGGCTGAGTGCTTGGCCTCTGGTGTTGCAGATTGCAGTTTTCTGTAGAGCTGATGATTATTCGATTAATCTATTGACTAATGTATCGACTATTACAGAGGTGATAGGTGATATAGGTGAACAATTAATTAAAGGTATAATCTGCAACATTTTCCCAAAAACAATATGTAGACTCATAATACATAATCCCTTTCAATCATCACTTATGACCCAGGAGAAGTGTGTCATGGTGGCTGTATCTGTGGAGCATTTAACCAACTACAATTGTTCTGAAAAAAGCTATTGTGAATATTTTTTAAAAATCTGTTTAAGTCTACAAGTTTACCATAAATAACTATGTTACAAAATTCCACTTGACTTCAACAGTGAATATAAACAAATACATGGACATCGGAAAGTCCAAATTACATTTAAAAAAAAAACATATCTGTTTTTTTTTTTTAAAAACTATCTCACCCAAACAGAGGAGACATGAAAGCACAGCAAACCAATTCCAGAGGACAGAAAATCCCATGTTGAACCTTAAACTGTCAGACAAAATTAAACTGAGAGGATTTTGCAGGACCCAAATTTTTATGATAAAAGTGACGGGCAGTGACGTACAGAAAGAGGGACTGGATGAACAAAGACCAGCCTGGCATTTATTAACTTCACGACAAATAAAAGAAGATCAATAATGTGTGTTAAGGGCAACATCCAAACCACAATATCTTTATTATTGCATGACACCTTAATAGCAGGGAGATTAAAATAATTTAGTTTATTCAATTTACCTAATGTAGAAATAAGGAACTTTTAATTAATTATATTTCAGTCAGGAGGGGCTTCATTCTGAGTGTACAAAATATATTTGACTAGGCAGCAGTGGATTTCTAGTAAATATGTGATGAGAAAATATGACAATATGTAGCTGAAAAGACAGCTATTGTTACAGTTATGGGGTTAACATTAAAATAATGCCACGTATGAGGACATATTTGACGTGATGTACTGAATGAGGTTGCAAGGGGCTTAAATGGCAACTTGAGTTGGAGAACTTGAAAAAAGTGAGAGATATTACAGAGGCATGTGAGCTGAATACAAAGAGAACAAAAAAATCCTGACCTTATGTAGACCATAGCTTTGTCCTTTTTCCTGGATTTCCCGCTATGTGTACACACATTCACATTGTCACATGTTATGAAACCAAGATTAAGTACAAACATTTGCTTCATCATTTACCAAAATCTGTTGGCACTGCTGAGTATTACTTATCAACATGTTGCCTCAGTTACTGATTGAACAGCACAGATACCAGACTGGTTTAACGGTCTCTCTGACCCTTAACAGTAACCTGACTGACTCCCTCTTCCTTAAGTTGCTGAAATACTTACCAGCAGACTTTATCAGGTGTGACAGACAAAGAACTGAAGAGTTAGTGAGTGAAAAATAAAATTTAAAGGGACAGTACACCCCAAAATGAAAATTCAATCATTATCTACTCACCTTCATGACGACTGAAGGTTGGGTTTTTTAGTCTTTAAAACACTGTTGTTTTGTCTCTCTTTGTAGTCCTTTTGTGGATCTTTGTTGTCATTTGATTGACTTGTTACAAATGTTAATAGTCACAAGTTCAAACAGAGTCAACCCCTCCTGACCCTCTGGGCCCCTGGGTCTGTGTCCTGTTGGGTAATTTAGTAATTCATCAATGGATATTTTCAGCAATGACAAAAAAAATCTGATGTGTCTTTTCAGCTGCAGTCCTCACTTCTCCTCTTCATATTTTTAACCTGCATAGTTTCTTGAAAACTAAAACTTCCCTCAGTGTTCCCAAGCAATTCAAATGAAAATAATGCTTTCACAACATGTATAACTGTTTGTCTGAGGTGTGTCTCCAGATGGTTGATGTCTCAACAGAACAAGGCCTTTTAATTTGGATTTGTCACTGTATTCATGCTGAGATGTAACACAAGTACACTGATGTTTCATTTAACAAACATTGCAAATTATACCTGTCAAATGTGGACTCTTCAGGTGGTACAAAGGGAGGATGGGTCACTAATAAATTTGTGGACGTTGATTTCGTGTAACATTTGTAATTATTTTATTGTAAATTATTGAGTATGCTCACTTATAAAGGAAAACGTTTTCAGTTTCAAGCACTTTTTAACCACAATGAACTCGGGAAACTCTCCATCAAACTTTGTTTATTGCAACAAAACTATGCTGCTTAGTTAGTTTGGCTCTGTTTGTGTGATGCACTGCAACAAATTTAACGCCAACATTGAGTTTTAAGTGAAAGAGTCAACAATATCTGATAGTCTTTTTATTTTTATTATGAACAAAGGACATTTGAGAAAAGAATTGTGAGATAAAGACACTTTTTAATTCAAACCCAATTAAGAATGACACAGCTAATTCTGCAGTCTTCAGCTTATTGTTTTTTCTAATATAACATATTAAAATTCACTTGATATCAGCCTGATACATTAGTCTGCTGCTTTGTAAAAATGCTCACTATTTAAAAGTTGTTATATATTTGAATGATGGTTATTAATTTAGGTTAATAAAATGTTGTCTAACTTTCATTTTAGAGCCTGATGTGGGGATTTTGTCGTACAGGAACATCTGCACAGTGTTGGCATATGAAGTGTAATACCTTTTACTTATTAAAGTGATAATATTTCTTTACTCATTACTTGGTATCAAAGGTAATTTTATGTTACATTACTCCTCATATTACTATGTTATTTTTGTACCTTGGCTGCCTTGTTGCGCTCTAAACTTGCTGATCCCAGAAAACAGGTATTATTAGCTGTTCAGATGTCGTGAAAGCTGTGGTGAAAACAAAGTCTCCCTCTCTGAGTGTGGCCTTCAAATTAGATTCCATCACCAGATATTCTCTCTTAATGAGCCAAACAATCTTAAAGTAATGACAATACTTCCACCTGTGGAGAGTGTGCCTCTCAT
>JAJHUR010078535.1:0-10482 GCA_027495735.1 Lutjanus campechanus | reverse complement strand
GAGAAATATTTTCTGTTTTCCCCTGTGATGTCCTCCAGCTGCTAAGTTTCAATCCAACTATTTCATTTCAAAGCTTTACTGATGGACGGATAGCTTACACGTTGCTAAAGTAGCTAACAGTAACTGTTAGCTGTTAGCTGCCATTAGCAGGCATCAGAACTGGGTTCAGCAGCCTCCCACCTGGGCGAACACAGGTGACAGGGAATACAGTACCAAGGTGTCTGTGTGTGACTCAGCCCCGGGATGCCAGGACCCAAACCCAGCAGGAAAACCATCTTAGTGCTGTAGCCTATTTCCTGTGGACAGAGTGGCCTGCATTGGTCCCGGAGGCTGTATTGGTCCCTTTCAAGCCACGTTCACTGGGAGTCCTCAGTTTGGGAAGAGTCAGCTAATACGTCCATTTTCCTTGGACTGCTTTACCTGTGTGGTGCATGGGTGTAACACACAGTGCAAATGGCTACTGTAAACGCCAATCAATGTCTGTGACAAGTCCCTTGTCCCTGTCCCCCTATCTGCCTGTTTTTCAGGAAACACATAACTAGTAAGCAATCCGCTAGCCCTTTCATGGCACCTTCAACAATATGTGCCAAGCTAACTGTGAAAAATGAAGTAATCAAATCACTTAATTTATCAGTGGACTACTTATCTGCTACTATAGCGCTGACTCGAAGTAAACAGGCATGCAACTCGTAACACAGACATATGTCACACTGCATTTTGCAAGTAGAGAGTTAGGCCTTCTGAAGTTGATGTGCACCAGGTACTCCGTGAACTGACAGTGTCATGTGCTCCCTGTCCTCCCTCCGCTGTCCTCCAGTGTCTACAGGAGGAACCGGGTATTACTGCATCATTCATAATCTAGCCTGTCATTGTGTGGCACTACATTATTCATCCAGTGCTCTTAACCCTCTGGTACCGAGCCTTGCCTGACTGCCGGTTCCCGTGTGGTGCGTGCCGGGAGTGGTGGAAAATGTGTAGAATTCTTTTGTTAAGCTTCAAAATGCTTTTCTCAGCTGACACAAGAGGGGGGGAGGAGGAGGAGGAGGAGGAGGAGGAGCGCGTGCAGCCAGCGTGTGGAGAGCTGTCACACAGGCTCTTGTGATTTAAAAGCATGTGCTCAAACAGAAATGAACACACACAAACACACACATATCATCAACACGTCAACCTGTGGTTAGACCGTTTGCGCGTCATTATGCGTGAACCTGTATGTCTGCATTTACCCGTTTGTGTGTGCGTGTACGTGTTAGGACTGTCACAGCAGGCAGATGGTGGTGTGACATGTGTCTGTAGTGTGGCTGTAGGCATAAAAACACAGCAGGCATCAGAGATGAGGAATGAACATCTCCTCTACTCTCCTCTTCTTTCCTCTCAGCGACCCTTACAGACGCTGTGAGGATGGCTGTCACTTGATCACTTTGGTTTTAATGCTCTTTGCTTTTAGTTTCAATGGTCGTTTCAAAGTTTATGCCTTTGTTGTGTCTGGTTTGTAACTGATCTTTGTCTGACTTTTAATCTTCGCCTCGATTACCCCATGCTGGACTTTGCCAGCGAGCATTATTTAATGTTACAGTTGCAGGAGTTTTATTAAGAAAAGAGACACTCATCCACTGTGGAAATGATGAAAACCACAAAGTAGTCTACTGAATTGGCATATGACGATGTCCACAGTCCAACATCATGATGGACAATGATATCATTGTTTGTTACAGGGGGAGGATGGTTATACAAAGTTAACCAGCTAGTTACCCTGAGGAGGCTAAGCAATGGAAAAAATAGTACAACAAACTATGGCACAGTAAACACAGGAAGAGTGGGCTGCAGAAAAGAAACACCAATGTAACCAAGCTTGGAAGAAAAGCATCGTACAATGACTGGTTTCTCTTTCTTTTTCTCTCCCACATGTAAAAAACTAAAATTTGCCAACAACTCATGTCTTACAGAAACTCTGAGGGGACACAGTGTTTGATGACTGTCAGCCATCGCAGCGGACGGTAGCATCAAACATTAGCCCAACGGTTAATGCATCGGGACTATCCTGAAAATTTGTATCAGTCATCTCACGTTTGTGGGTGTAAATAATGAATTCTGCACCCTTGATAACTGGTAGCACTATTAGCTAGCTAGCTAGCATCGTCATCCTCATTCAAACTCGACGAAAACAAAATGAATCTCCCCAGAAACGTCGTAGTTCGTCTTTCCAGTGTTACATTAATCACCAACTGATAATAGCTAGCTTGCTAACATTGCTAACACTTATCTAAGACACTGAGGCGACTATTGAAATGCTCAAAAACACTCTTTCATGGTTTCTGCAGGCATGTTCAATTCTACGTCTTTTTAAAGATGTTTTTAAGACCATTATGAATGCGATATAAGACCTATTTCATGTCAATACAGGCAAAAATGTATGATATGAAGAAAAATTGCAGTCTGTGCAGAGTGAGATGAGATACAAAACAAATGGAAATAAAATATGGATACAATTGAGTATTGTGATATTGTGCTCTGTGATGGTGTATCTCCTCTCCTCTCCTCTCCTCTCCTCTCCTCTCCTCTCCTCTCCTTCCCTCCATCCCTCCAGTCAGTCCAACATATGTTCCCCTCCACCCTCAACACTCTCAAGGTTTTGGACATGAATGGGCCTGTTAGGTTGTGCTGCGCGCTGTGTTTTCCGCTGCATTGGGTGTGATAGCCCAGAGGCCATCGACACACACAGAGTAATTACACACCGCTCCGACTGTCTGTCTTCATCTTCTGGGCCTTCTATCTCTCATGGTCACTGGGTTTTGTGTGTGTGTGTGTGTGTGTGTGTGTGTGCGCACGCGTCTGGTCGGACTCCTATTTTCTGCCTGGCTGGCGGACGATGCAGGGCTGTGGGTGTTATCAGGTTAGCTTCTGGTGAAAAGGACCTTGCTATAACAAATGTTGAGAAAGAAATACTGATGTATGATAATCCCCTAAGAGTGTAGACGCAGTTAATATAGTTTCTATGAATTAGGCCAGTTCTCAGATGCAGTGTACGCAGGATGTGTGTTTCAGGGGAGTGATAAAACACATGTTGATCAATATACTGATCATTGAGCTCAGGGACCTGAGGGGATCTGCAGAGCCATACATCAAAGACAGCGCTGACATCTCTCTCTGTCTCTCTCTTTCTCTCTATACAGCAGAAAGTTCTCAAGCATCAGACAAAATACATCCGAAAGGCATTCCCATTTGGGTTTCTTAACTTTAAAGAGACATGCTGCATCTCATGCAACCTAATGATTACGACATATGCTTTGAATGCATAATAAGTATGGAAATTAACACCAGGTAAAGTTGCAGCCTTACTGAAGTACTGTCCATTTTGCTCAGCTTTTTAGTCTCACGTATTGTCTTTTTAGCCACACTAGTGAGTCTCACCAAGGCAATGTTTGGTCCTGAAACATCTCAACAGCTGTTGGATGTATTGCCATGAAATTTCTCACAAGGATCTGAAGAAAAGCACTGACTTTAACCACTTTCTTTGGAATTTAACCACCGTACTTTTACTGTAATTTAACTACTTTGGGCTTTCATGGTGGTTTGTCTTTAATGCATTTAAGTGAAATTATCAAACATTTTATTTAACGTTTTCTTATTAGTATTGATGCATCTATTGCTGTAAGTTGGTGAATTAAAATTTATTCGGGGGAGTTTTTCCATGAGGCAGAGATATACTTGCTTTTAACTATGCGTTCAGGTATACATGACATCTGCCTTGTGTATCCTGCGTCCATTTGGAGCGTCGGTTGTGCACGTCCTCAGAAATTAATGCTATGCTTCCGCAAGATACAATACACACATGACTGATAGGGACGGTGTCGGGGCACAATGCAGTGACAGGGGTCAGGGGTCAGGAGATACATCACCAGCAACAACAATGGTGGAAAGTTTTAAGGACAGGCTCACTGAACAAGTCCGCAACTACCCTCATCTTTACGACATATCGTTGATGCTACGTTGCAATAAACATGCTGCGACAACAGCCGGCGACAGATAAGTTAAGTTCTGGAAGTCGACGTCGAAACATGTCAAAATAAATGGAAACAGGCTCGAGACCGTGCACGGCGGAAGATGATGGAAAAACAGAACTCCTTCTCTTCTTTCTTTTGTTTTTACGGGCAGTTTATGGTCTGAGTTCTCTGTTGTGCCCTCTAGTGGTGCTTTGCAGCAACACGCATAGACAAACAGCCAAGTTGTTCTCTTCACTACGCAGCTGATTGTCTATGTGAACGTATGATCGAACAGCAAGTGTATCTCCAGCCTCACTCTTTCGAGGGTCTACAGGACAGGAACTTTACGAGTTGTGAAGCCCCCTGAGGCAAATAGTGATTTGAGATATTGGCTACACAGATCAAATTTGACTTGACTTGATTTGAAAAGAACCTCAAATCTCAAATCAAATTATTTAAATGTAATTTAATGTTTACAGATGGTTTTCTAGAGACATATCTGTTTCTTAAAGTACAGCAGAATCAAGCAGATTGATCCCTTTGTATCAAAAAAATTACACACACATCGAGAGAGGTTTTGAAAACAACCTGATTTGCTTTAAACCTGATGTAGTTTGCATCAGTCTGAGTTTTGGCATCAGAGCCCGACTGGAAACGCTTTGAACTGAACTCATCGTAATTCTGCAAAAGATTGCTTTGACCTCAAAAAGAGTGGGTCGCTGATAGAACAAGGATTCGTCCTCTGCCGACCACAGATAAGTTCATGGAAATCCAGCGTTTTGCAGATGGATCAGAGTGCTCTTCGAGGGGAAGTTTTGATTTGCTGATGGTGAAAGACAAAATGTCAGGGAGTCCACAAAATCATAATGGCCCTCAAATGGTCCTCTGGGAGCCATGAACATTCATTAAATTTCATGGGAAGTAGTTATTGAGATGCAGTGTCTTGGTCTGAATGAAGAGAATGATCCAGTGACCCAGTGACAGTCAGTGTTCTACTTAGATCCCGCCTCTAGAACAGAAAAATACAAGTATAAATACACAGGACAGCACTACTGTAGATTAAACGAAGGGTTTTTTTCTGTGCTGTTTCGATGTCAGTTGTATTTTTTGTGTTTTATGGGAGAAATGAGTCGGGGCGACAGGGAGGCGAGCTGTATCATATATGATTCCAGGTCTTCTGCCTCATCTGGTGAGTAGTCCAAACCAGAGCCAAACACCATTTATCACTCCTGCTGCCAGACGCTTTAGTTCAATAACACAGAGAACAAAGGTGGGAGACAAAGATGCACAGATGCAAACACAGATGCTGGGATGCACACATGAATATTCAGAGCACACAGTCATGAACGACCGGCATGTATTTACAGGCCAACAGAAAATTAGGCACATGTTTTTCTTGTTCATTTGCAGCTTCAGTTATTGTGGTTGCCGGTATTCAGCGTGGTTTTAATACAGCGGATGAAGCCCTTGCAGAAGGGACTGTTCAGTCACCGTTTAATCTTTAAGCCCTAAGATCTGTCTTAATTCAAATGAACAGAATAAAAAGAAGACTCGTTCAGATCAAAGCTGCACCATTGCGCCTACATTGTGCGTTGCGTCCTCAAGGTTGCTGTCCCCGTGACCTTGGCTTCTGGTAGGATTGAGTGATCATCATTCAGACTGTCAGTAGCAGTCTGACCTCTCTCTCTCTCCACAGAGTGACAGTATGTTTGTGATACCACTGGACAGTGTCATTGCTCTGATGAATGCTTCTGGTCAAGGTCCTGACAGAGATGAAGGGAGGTAAAGGGAGGGGGGTGGGGGAAGGCAGGGAGGAACCTGATCATTGGCTGCATTAGATTACGGACAAAGAAAACGCAGTACTGATTTTATAGAGTGTGTTCATCTAAAATGCAAAGAACATAATACGGTCGTCTTAGTTAGGTACACTTTTAAGTAGGGATGTGCACAGTTAGTTGACTGCACTATTAAACATCACCACCCTTGCTAGTCGGCACCAGAAATACTAGTCAGTGAAACTATTTATTAATATTTTATTAATGCACAATGTCATTTAACTGTTGCCTCTAATATGTTATGCAGCCACCCGCCACTAGTTGGGGCTGCGGCCACATCAGACAGCAGCCCCTCTCACCATACGCCGTAAGCACGTATGGCCCAGGCAACCCCCAATGTTTTTTTTTTATCAGTAAAGTCAGACAGATGACAGCTCGTAAAACCAGCGTGGTTTGGCAGTGTTTTAATCTAGAAAAAGGATATAACGCTGAATGTAGACTGTGACAGAATAAATTGATAAATAACCACTTGACTGGAGCAACGTGACCACATTCAGCACAGACACGGACATTGACCTGCAAGGAGAGCAGGTGGTGCTGCTGCTGCTAGCACTGCTAACGTTAGCCACGCTGTGTGACAGGCTGTCAGATAACATCAGCTCTGGGTCGTTTACCCGCTGACACTGTGATCCTCCTCGGTCTGAAAAGGTGAAGCATTCAGTAGTTGTCATGTTTTGTAGGTTAATTTGCAATTTTTTTTATTGGGCAGTAGCACACATTTCACCGGCATTGAAAATATGATTTGGCGACTGTAGACTTTGATTGTTGGCTTCAAATATGCTCAATTTTAACTGCATTCTGAGTGTTTATTTACTGTTAGACTAGTCGACTCGTCTAAATTTTGCGTTTAATCGGCAGCAAAATTACTCACCAGGAACATCCCTACCTTTAAGCAGACAGATTTCACAGCATTTTAATCTGTAGAAAACAAAAATGTTACAACAGTGGTGTGATTCTCTTTATTTGGTACCTGAAGAGATGTTGTGAAGCTTGGATTTGGGTTCAAGGTCCAGTGTAGAGTTGTCAAGATACCACATACTAATATCTTTTTTTTTTTTTTTCAGTACCACGGCAAAATAAAAGTCCTAGACCCACAAAATATTTTTTCTTTCTTTTTTCCATTAACAACCTGCACACTCTGCTTGTACAGACAAAGTAATTGAACACTGACTGGTTTTGCTGCAAGCCAAATTTCAAGCAGGGTAATAAAGCTAAACTGAACTGAGGTATTGAAAGAGCGCCTCTTTTTGTTGTTGTTTTAAACATGTGGTATTGAAAAAGTATTGATATTTTGATTGACAGCTTTAGTCCAGTGTGCAAAATTTAGCAGAATTTATTGGCAGATTATGGCAGATATGCAATGTCTGTTCTAATTTATATTCTAATATTAATGAGCACATTTTACACCAGTCTATAATTACCTAAAAATAAGAATCGTGTTTTTGTTACCATATGCAGTCGTTTGTGGTGCAGGTCCTCTTCCACCGTGGCCACTGCCGTGGCTCCGTGTTTCTACAGTAGCCCAGAACAGACATCCCAAACACCAGCTGCAGATAGGGTCTTCCCACCAAAGTCTCTCCTGCGTTAATAGAAGGGGAGGGTGAGGGGACATATTTGCAATCTCATCTCCATCACCACTTAATATGCACTGGGTCCTTTAACACCATGTAAGCCTCATTTCAGACAATGGGCTGGGGCCTAGATGGATCTGAGGTTATTATAGGATTCTTAATGAAAAATATGTTGCTGCAAGGACGCATGAAATGAAATGAGCTATTGAGACCCTATGTTCATGTGGAAATATTTCATGTATTTAAATAGAAACATTGTGGGTTTAACCCAGTCACTTCAGTCCAGTGATTTCTTGCTGCCGTTAGCTGAACTGCATGTTGATGCATTTCTGCAGTAGCTTCAGCATTTAACATAGCTTGTTACTGCTTGGATTAGGTGACAACTGAAAATATCTGCCACCACCACTGAAACTTATATCATAGAATTTAGTTTTATACTCTGAAAATGACATCAACTTCTCATCAGCAGTGTCTCTGAACAGTTCTCCTCAAGCAGGTCTACTGACGGTCTATCAGTTATGGCAGTTATAGATGTGTACTGCTTGTAAAGGTTCATTCAGTCAATATTTTTAGTCCTCTGCAGCGCCGCCTGTTTGAATCCTGTGGCCTATTTGCTTTGTGTCATCCCTTTTCTCTCTACCCCCTTTCCTGTCATATCTTCAGCTGTCCCTGTCAAATAAAGACAAAAATCTTTGGAAAAAAAGAATGATGTTGGATCAACTTATAAAAATTAAGTGATCAATTACATGTTATATTTGACGTTGATTCAATGTTTAACCTGATTTTTTTTAAACTCCAAACTAATTATTTTAAGTTGTCTTGATTGACTTAATGTAAATAATCCATTCAGTTTAACCTCACATGTTTAACTCCAGTGCAAACCAACTTTTGAAGGTTTTGAGCAAACTGATTATTTTAAGTTGTCTGAGATAAAAACCAAATAAGAATCATGATTTGAAACAGACAGCAAATTGAACTTAAAATGCTTTAAATACATTTTGATCAATGATAACACAGAACACTTTTCTTTTAGAGCACATTCATAATTATTGTTCCTTAAATTGAACAGGGTCCTTCAGCTGAAAACACCAGAGATACAAGACTACATTGCCCAGCACCACTGAGCAATTGCTAGTAGAGCACCACTTCTTTGTTGTTACAAACCCGTCCTTGTGTAAGGGACATATTTGGCCTTTGCAGCAGAATTACTATACTTTGAATTGTAGACATTAATTTAAGCCAGGCAGGTATCATGTAGGTGGTTGTGAACGGGTTAAATTAGGCTTGTTTTTAGTCATTTCACATTAGATGTTAACTTGGGCTGTAAAACAACAGCTTTTCCCTTTAATAATTCATCTTAAATCCATATTGTCTTTCTATTGCTTCTCTTTGATTCTTTGCTCCACTCTTCACTCCACTCACTCGTCACCACTGATCTCCCAGCATCCCTTGTGACTGAGCTCCCAGCATGTTCTTCCCCGGGGCTGTCAGGTCAGGGGCAGAAATAGCAACAGCCTCTCAGTCCCTGTCGGCCTCTCTGACCCTGGCACTGTTCTTATCACCTGTCTGCCGGAGGCTGTATTCTCCCGGGGCCCTCGCCGCTGATTTGGAGTCGGTGGATTACACCTGTAGTCTGGTGGCTATCATTAGAAGAATGACTCAACACCTCAGCATGGGAGAGGGTGGAGGGTTGTTCCAGAGCTCTATAATGGGTTTAGACGGGAGAGCTTGGCTGCGTTCAATGAGAATGAACGCTCTGACACAATTTGATGGAGTTATGTAATGCCTCAGCAGCTCCTGGGCTGATTGTGAACCTGCAGGATTCTCAGCTGAGGTGCGGCTTTTTGGCACTCACATCCAACAAGTTAAATAAGAATCTCATTCATTATAACATACTTTTTTTTTCTCTTCACCTCGCCTTGAACACTCTGAACAATCACCATTCAGCACCTCGCTCAGTTTTATGTATATTCTTTCCTTAAACAACTTTCCGCAGCTGTTGAACTGTGCCAGGGCTTTGTTTTGGCCCAATTTCAGAAGGTCAGCATTGTAAATAAACGTCCTGCGTGTTTCCAGTAGGTGTTGGCACAGACTTGCTTGTCCTGCCATTAGTTCCCATTATCTCTCATTCACACCTGATGGGATCAGTGTTGCTCATTTGGTTTTACGGCAAAAAAGAAAAAGATTGGCTTCATGTGCCCGGTCACACGCACACACATATACAAAAGCCCTCTTCCGAGAGCGTGTGATTATTTGACAGGCAGGCTAGTGGGGTCCCAGCGGTGCCGCCAGCATTGTGACTGAAACAATGAACTAACAGAGACTTGAGTGTGGGAGATTGGGAGTGGGAATTAATCATGCTTGCATATTTCCAGTGCCCACACTCCAGTTCTGAACAGGAAAATAAACAATTACAGCCATGCATACATTCTCTCTTGCACCCTTGTATAGGATATGCACTTTTGTTGCATGACTTTAGGTGTTGTAGATCTCAGACTTCTTCAGTGCTCACAAAAGGTATATTTCTCTCAAATTTGTTCACAATTTTGTTTAAATGTGAGACAATCCAAGATTATCTTATCTTCAATTATTTTATATCTAAAGAAAAAGAGATTAAACAGCATGATTATTGCATAGGTCTGTCTGGAGATGTTTAACCCAGGAGTGACCTGGTTGTCGCGCTTCGCTTTTAGTTTGATTACCGTACGCTGTGTTGCTTCTTCATTGAATACGTAGGCTGTTCTTCATTGCAGCATAACACTGTATTTCTTCCATGCAAAAATATGAACAATGTCCATTTTTCTTCCAAAAAGACCAAAACACTCAGCATATGGCGTGACAAACATTTTAGCGCTGCAGCGGTCAAAAACCCTTTGCCCCTCTGGGTCAAACACCTTCATCTGAGCACGACAATGTTACACCCAGCGTTCAGACAGTGAACTACAAATTAACCTCTGGATGATTTCAACAACATATTTGGCTCCTACAAGGAGTGATTGGTTAGTTGAAGTGAATCTATCTCGATGACTCTCCCTGAGCTAGTCCGTCGACTTGACCCAGTTTGGAATGGAGAACCAAAGGCAAGGAACTGGCCGG
>JAJHUR010078533.1:0-31212 GCA_027495735.1 Lutjanus campechanus | reverse complement strand
ATCAAAGTACGATGTTAAGTCTATCTATATGTTAGCTCTGCTCTGTGTAAGAACCACGGACAGCGCTGCGCAGAGGCGCAAATTGCGCTCAGCTGCCAAACTTTGTGGGCGTGTTAGCGCCGGCATATGATTAGAGCAAATTCTTTTGAGGATCAGGCGCTAAAACAGGGCAGATTGCGTGCGCTAATTCTGAGCAAACAATGGCGCTATTAGCGGGAGCAATCCATTCTTTGTGGATCTGGCCCTATATGTACAAAACAAACTGTAAATACTATTAAATTTGTGCGTAAAGGTAACACCGACACTACAATGTAGAAGTAGAGAATAGTGTGGTCAAAATCTTCAGGTCAGTACTTTGGTTTTTGCCAAAACCTGTTTCAGCAATACTGTGTTTTGTGCCACTTAGCAAATGTTAGCATGCTAACATGCTTCACTAAAATGGTTCACAGTGAATATTCTGGTATTTGTTCTTTGCCCTTGTTGGTGATCGAAAGATCTAAAGCTTATCATCCTTTCACATTCATAGTATATGATTCTTTCTATCCCACATGTGAGATGTAAAAATACAAAAATAGTGTGAACTCTTTTAATGGTTATTGATTGCATCTTGGCGTCTTCATCCTGCAGCTCCACGCTGGTGCTCTGGTTAGTGGGAGGCCACAAAAACAGCAGCAGGCTGCAGACTTTGCCAGTGTTAGCAGGGCACCATGAATAAGTGATATGTATGATAATACATTAATTATACATATTTATATTTTTGCTGGGCCACAATAAATTACTCATGACATGACAATATGGAGAAACGCCTGACCAGTGCTGCAGAAAAATGTACCCAAGAGAGACAGAGAGAGACACATGTCAGAGGAAGAGTGATTGAAAAGAAATAATGAGATGTTTACTACACAGTACAATACAGATACACCTCAGCTGTTTGCTGGCAAGTTGAGGAGTTTTTTTCTGTTATCAATGTTTCAACCATACACTGTGTTTATGTATCAGTATACTCCAGTTTCATAAGGATTCAGTTCATTATAATAACAAAAGACAGTATTTCTGACATTTAATGAATGGAATTAAATTAAATGTAAAATCTGTATAAAGTGATTTCATTTTATAGCATTGAAAATCAGGGTGAATCTATTTTAATTTAGATAAATTTATTTGTTAAAGCCTCTGAAGACTTGGTGTCAAGTTTCTCTTTGTCCTTAATGTTAAATATCGATGGCTAAATAAGAAACAATCAAAGATATAGTTGAGATTGATTAAGATTGATTTTTAACCCTGATTAAATCATAGTTTGACTTTAAATAATGTCGTACCAAACTCTGAAATGAGCTCAAGAGTAAACTCTTTGAATCTGTCTTTAGTTTTTACTCTAAACTTTTTTTTTTAGCTAGCTAGCAAACAATTTTATGTTTTTTAAGCTAGCTAGCCAACAGTTTAGCTTTCTTTTACTTTTCAGCTACAGTAGCTAGCAAACAACATAACTTTGTGAAGCTAGCTCTATTTTACTCAAACCTGCATTCATATCATCAAAAGTGAATCTCCTTTCAGAAACCTGTTGTTAAACAGAACTCGGGACAGATAAGCTTTTGGTTACATATTCTGGAGGGATGACTCACGATGTTTGCTCACTGTGTGGAAAAAGGAGAAAAACGACTAAAGAAATGGCTCAAAAGACTGAGTTACAAATTTAAATGTAACGCCACAGATTTAAGTTTAGGACCATAGTAATCTGACTGTCCTCACTGCAGTGTGAAACTGATTCTGTATTTTACAAGTTGAAATCACTCTTCATACATTTGTGCATTGCATTTTATGAGACATGAGTCATGTGACATTTTAATGAATATATTTTTCTTGAAAGAGCTGAAGTGAAAATGAGGTAAGAGGTAAATTAGTGGCACAGATTAACACATCGCTGCATTTATTTGTGCGGTGTTATGTAACTTGACATTGTCAATAGTAGTGACACTGTTTTAATTCAATTCAAAAAGCATCATTATGGGCCAACTCAGGCTCGAAACTTTCACCACTCGGCGCGTCCTCTTCTCTGAAAGGTGCATCAATCCCGACCTCTTCAACTTGGTCGTCTGCACCAAAGATATGTTCTGGTTCATCAGCTTTAAGGTCTTCTTGACTGGCTGAATCAGAACCTGGGGGGTTTAAAAATACATATAAATATATCCATAAATAAAGGACAGGTGCTCAAACAATTGTCCGTGCAGACAAAGAACGTTGCCAGTTTTGAGGTTGATGTTTTCTGCAGATGTCTCTGCCTCTGGAGCTGCAGAGTCTGGATCTATGACTGCTCGACACCTTCAGTGGCTGCTCAACAATTGTTATTATACCTGTTAGAAGAATCAGTATACTTAGTATCACGATTACCCCGCTCCTCTACTGGAAAATAAATAATTTGTTTTAACTTAAAAAGGTTCATGTGGAGGCTGCCTTAAAATTTTAAGATGACTGAATTTGAAAAGACAAGATAAGATAATTTTGTATTTATTTAAAATAAATGGGTTTTTTTTGTCAAATAAAGTTAATATTAATTCAGTTGAACTTCAGAAAACATGTTAAATAGGCTTGAGATATTAAGTTGAACCAACAACTTAAAACAAGACAAAACAAATTAGATTTTCTCAGTTCGTCCCAGTGAATATATTAAATGCGTGAGCAGGTAGAGACTGAATTCAGTGCCTACTGTCATCATGTGTAAAAGGGGCTAAACTATTAAACTATTTGGATTAATGATGGATTGTTTATGGTTTATATCTTTTTAATACAAAAATGCAGATTTCATGTGCTCAAATATGGACATTTCCTGCTTTTCTCCATTTATTATCATATTAAAATGAATATCTTTGAGTTTTGGACTGACAAAACAGGACATTTAAAGACATCATCTTAATCTCTGAGAAACTGTGATGGACATTTTCTGACATTGCAACCCTAGATTCAACATGACAATTAACTTTAGTCTTTGTTGTTATTAGATAATTGCTAATATATAAAAGAATTCATACAGGAGCAAGTAAAAATTGACTTTTGGCAAGAAGATTTCTGACCCACTTGCCCTCATCTCAGGTGCCTCAGTCTGAGCTCTTGGTGGAAACTATTGGGTTTATAAACAGTACGGTTTAAACCTGCACTATACAAAAAGTGCCCTGAAATAGCTCTGTTATGATTTGGCAGCATACAACTGAATATTAAACAGAATAATTCTGCATAAAAATCATTCTAATCTAATTTTAATCTAATCTATTGTCTAATCTACACACTATGTGCAGAATAATATATATCTGGTGCACCAGATATGTATTATTCTGCACATATTGTGTAGCACATTACTTCACAGAGTATGAGCGCCACATACAACATCAGACTTGATGATCTAGTTACCTTTGGCAGGTGCAGCATTGTTTGGTGCGGGTGATGCATTGATCACAGCCACAAAAGCAAAGATCAACAGCCCAATCAGGATCTTCATTTTCTGAAAGAAACCATAAAAACTTACAAACTTACTGTCTCTGTTAGGTCTGTGGGTCTATAAACAGGCAAATAAAGGTACAGTACTCACCTTCAGTGTGCAGTAGCTCTCAGGTTGCCTCTGAAAGACTTCAACTTGAATCAGGAGTATTCTGACTTTCTAACTGATGCACCTTAAATATATATATGTACTTTTGACCAAACCATATTTGTTCAATACTTATGCTCATCCAATGAAAAGTTTCCATGTTTTGTTGGTTTGTGGCAAACAGTGCTCCAGGCAAACTGAAACTGATTATGGGGATACTTCTTTACCCAAATTTGAATAAAGAACTTAAAACTAAATAGAAGTTAAAAGAGAGGTTTAAATATAAAGGGAGAATTCACCCCAAAATCAAAAATACATATTTTCCTCTATTCCTCTATTTTCCTAACTATTTTCTCTCTGTGGTGGAATGTACTAGACCTGTCTGTCTGTCTGTCTGTCTGAATGGATAAATAGCACTACAGGCCTGAAGAAAAATATGTATTATATATATTTTCTGACACAATTTCAAGGGAGTAGGTGTTGTGTGCGCATCAACGGACACACCTTAAACACTGCCGGTGCAGCCTTAAAGGGATAGTTCAACCAAAAATGAAAATTCAGTCATTATCACACAGGTTTTCACAGGGAAACAGTGTCACAGAATCTCTCAATTTACCTGAATGGTGACCAGTTTTCTGAAAAATAAAGAAAACATAAAATGTCTCTATACTGCTTGTCTGGTGTAATCTAAGTCTCCCAAAGCAGCAACATGTCTTTCACTTGCAAATGTTTAGGCTAAAAACGTGTCATGTTGGGGCTTTAGGCATCCTGGGGACGTTTCACAAAGATATTTTAGACTACGCTGTGGTGTTACTAATCTTAATTTTGCTCATATATTAGTCTATCGCAGGTTAGACCATTTCACAAAAACAAAGACTGACTAATTGTAAGGCAAAAACTTACACATCTTACCATGTTACTATGGTAGCGATCAGTGCCACCAACTGATAAGTGGCACCCAACAACAAAAAAGAGGAAAACATGGCTCATAATTTGTGGTTTGCTAAAATTGTTGTGGAGAGAACAATGTTTTGTTCGCGTCTCGTACCATATTTTTACGTCTTTTTTTAAACATCTCTTATGCTCCTCTCAACAGTGGAATTAACGCTCTTTAACGGTCACTGCAATTTTTTTCCATATCAGATTTTTGTAGTGTTACACTCGCTAAACTTTCCAAGTAAAATGTCTTTTTAGCTGGATGCGGTCACTCAGTTGCCAGTTGTTGTTTTTTTGTTTTTTTTAAAAAGATCTTAATTTACCCAGAATTCATTGTGGCATAGTTCTACTGAAGACAGTCAAGAACTAAAGTTCTTTGTGAAACAGATGACTTTAGACACCTATCTGAAGTCTGACTGTCTGTTATATCTAAGACAAAGTCTGTCTTCGTGAAACCAGCCCTTGGGTTACACCTGACGAGCAGTATGGAGGGATTTTATGGTTGTTATCTTTTTTGCTTGTTTGTTTGTTTGTTTTTTCTATGTTTGAAATCTGGTCACCATTCACTGAAATAGTTTGAGAGATTCTGCAATGCTGTTTTCCTGTGAAACTCCACTACTCGACCTTTGAGCTTGCTGGTGCTGCATTTTATCTAATGTTAACATATGTTACCTTCACCAGGGAGGTTGTGTTTATCCGTCTTTTAGCAGAATCATGCAGAAAGTACTGCCACGATTTTCACAAAACTTGGTGGAGGAGAGTAGAATGGGCCAAGTAAGAACCGATTAAATTTTGGGGCTGATCCGTTTAACATAGTGAAAGCCAACTTTTTTTTTTTTTTTTACATTGGCCTTGGCAGAGGTGTGCGCTCTACAGAGTGCCTGTCTTAATCATTTTTTTTTTAAATACACCCAATAAGATACATTGGATAACAGGGTAAGGTGGGTGGAAAAGGAGAAAGAATCTTGGTAGTATTTTTAGCTGAAAAAAGGTAATTTATGCTAAATTACTGTTAACCATATTTAGCTTGAGTTTTGACTGTGCAATCAGCCGTTGAAGCTCAGTATCTCAAAACTACTCAGAACATATTGCCCTCAAAAAAGCCAGTATGTGGAACATAGTAATGTGACTGACTTCAGGTGAACGTGAGCACAGAGTAAAACTGTTTCTGTTTTAACAGATTACTTCCACACTACACTCTGGGTTCATTTCAGCATTTGGGGAATCAAAACACAGTAAATATGCAAAAAAAAAAAAAAAGAAAAGAAAAGAAAAAAAAACCTGCTACTGTGTCGGGTTTTCAGATGAATTACATTTTATTTCATGTTGCTTAAAGCTTTTATTTAATCCCATCACTTTAAGAATGCCTCAGTTGACTTTGATGGTGAAATATAAGTTATTTTAGTTCTTGAGAGAACCACGATGATGATGGTGTTTATGGTCACCATGATGTTTATGGTCACCATGATGTTTATGGTCACCATGATGTTTATGGTCACCATGATGATGATGGTGACCGTGATCACGATGGTGAATATGATTATGACCAGGTTTTTGTTGGGGACCTGCAGAGGAAGAACAGATACAGATACACATGAATATATAGACTACAAGATATGAAATTAAATGTTTCTGTACATTAAGGCAGGTCAGAGTTTTCTGCGGGATGTTCAGTCAGATACAGTAGCTTTGGGTGTTAATTCTGTCTACGTAAATGTCTACTATGACCACAGAGTGTGATATACTATGATGTGTGGTCACATTGCATAACTTGTCCGTATAGAAATAAAGAAGAAATAATTAATCAATCTTTAGAGGACAAGATATGGTGGTTGTTGAGTGAATAACATGTCAGCCTGACACAGCACACTCAATTTTTTTGTGCAAGAAAAATACAGAACAAAAACAAATAGAGAATTGACTTATTACAGATGTTGATGGGTTAATTATTTTGTAAATCTTTTACTATGAGAAGTATATTCCCTCAATATTATTCAATGAGTAATGGTACCATGGCAAATTATGAAGCAAAATATAAATTGTTAATATTTCTAACATACAGACTGCATGTAGTGATGAGTTCAAGCCTTATTCAGTATGAGCTCTACTCATCATTCATCTGGGACTCGTCATCCTCGGAATCATCCATCTCAGCCTCGTCATCCTCAGGCTCGGCATCTTCGGAATCGTCGGCCTCGGCCTCGTCATCCTCGGAATCATCCATCTCGGCCTCGTCATCCTCAGGCTCGGCATCTTCGGAATCGTCGGCCTCGGCCTCGTCATCCTCGGAATCGTCCATCTCGGCCTCGTCATCTTCGGAATCGTCGGCCTCGGGCTCGTCATCCTCGGAATCGTCCATCTCGGCCTCGTCATCTTCGGAATCGTCCATCTCGGGCTCATCATCCTCGGAATCGTCCATCTCGGCCTCGTCATCTTCGGAATCGTCGGCCTCGGGCTGGTCATCCTCGAAATCGTCCATCTCGGCCTCGTCATCCTCGGAATTGTCCATCTCAGCCTCGTCATCCTCGGAATCGTCGGCCTCGGCCTCGTCATCCTCAGAATCGTCCATCTCGGCCTCGTCATCCTCGGAATCATCGGCCTCGGGCTTGTCATCCTCGGAATCGTCGGCCTCGGCCTCATCATCTTCGGGATTGTCCATCTCGGCCTCATCATCCTCGGAATCGTCGGCCTCGGCCTCGTCATCCTCGGAATCGTCCATCTCGGCCTCGTCATCCTCGGAATCGTCGGCCTCGGCCTCGGCATCGTCCATTTCAGCCTCATCATCTTCGGAATCGTCGGCCTCAGGCTTGTCATCCTCGGAATCGTCAGCCTCAGCCTCATCATCTTCGGAATTGTCCATCTCGGCCTCGTCATCCTCGGAATCGTCGGCCTCGGCCTCGTCATCCTCGGAATCGTCCATCTCGGCCTCATCATCTTCGGAATCGTCGGCCTCAGGCTTGTCATCCTCGGAATCGTCAGCCTCAGCCTCATCATCTTCGGAATTGTCCATCTCGGCCTCGTCATCCTCGGAATCGTCGGCCTCGGCCTCGTCATCCTCGGAATCGTCCATCTCAGCCTCGTCATCCTCGGAATCATCAGCCTCGGGCTCGTCATCTTCGGAGTTATCCATCTCAGGCTTGTCATCTTTGGAAGCTTCCATTGCGGCCTCATCTTCAGCTGGGTTCTTTTTTGAAGCATCAAGACTTGGTTTTTCTGCTGCAGCAGCAACAGGCTTTGGCTCATCAGCTTTAACTTCTTCTTGTTTGGTGACATCCAAAACTGTGGGAGTAAGAAATAGATGTAATTGCATCCATTAATGAAGGACAGGTACTCAAACAATTGTCTGTTTGGACAAAGACCTTGTCCAGTTTTGTAATGCTACATAAAAGTTAGAAGAGACATTAACAACTTAAGCTATAAACAGAGTTACAATACATAAGACACAATATAAATATTATGGTCACCACATGCAACATCAGACTTGATGATCTAGTTACCTTTGGCAGGTGCAGCATTGTTTGGTGCGGGTGATGCACTGATCACAGCCACAAAAGCAAAGATCAACAGCCCAATCAGGATCTTCATTTTCTGAAAGAAACCATAAAAACTTACAAACTTACTCTTTCTGTTAGGTCTGTGGATCTATAAACAGTCAAATAAAGGTACAGTACTCACCTTTAGTTTGCAGTAGCTCTCAGGTCACCTCTGAAAGACTTCAACTCGAATCAGGAGTATTCTGACTTTCTAACTGATGCACCTTAAATATATATATGTACCTTTGACCAAAGCATATTTGTTCAGCAACAATGTTCATCCAATGAAAAGTTTCCACATGTTTTGCTAGTTTGTGACAAACAATGCTCCAAGGCAAATGATGTAGCAGACAAACAAGCTAACATCAGCCCCATGAGTTGCTGTCAGTGGCTGATTTCTTAATGTTTCAAGCTGATTCTTTTAAAACTTAAACCATAAATAAGGAACTCTTATTGATTTTATGGCAACAAATGTGCTAAAGATTGAGGCTAAACCTGCACGGAAATACGCAAACAGTGTTGTTCTTTATTGCAGTATAGAACTAGTTGGTCTTATTCTTTTATTTATGATCCAACTGTTTTTTCACTCAAAACCCTGTTTGACTGTTTAAATTAGTCTAATACTTGTAATGATAAATGAACTGCACTTCTATAATATCTAATAGATGCATGTTGGTATTTTCAAACAGGATGTTTTTGTTGAATGATTTGCAACAGCAAAGATTCATTTAAAATTAGTTCTAATCACAGTTTAACAAAACTAGATTTGGAATTAATTAATCCAGATTTAAAATTAAGCAGAGCTCTACACAATTGAAAAATAAATAGTTAAATAGTGATATGGGGATGTTTCTTTACCCAAATTTGAATAAAGAACTAAAACTAAATAGAAGTTTAAAGAGAGGTTTAAATATAAAGGGACAATTCAACCCAAAATCAAAAATACATATTTTTCCTCTGGCCTTTAGTGCTGTTTATCCATCCAGATTAGATTAGTTTTGGTGGGTGCTGCTGAGTTGTGGAGATATCGGTCGTAGCGATGTCTGTCTTCTCTCCAATATAAAGGAACTGGATGGCACGCAGCCTGTAGTGCTCAAAGCACCAAAAAAATACATTTGAACAGCAACAGTGTTGACTCTTTCCAGAGATCAAGAGCCAGTTATTGAAGATAATCCAAAGACTTTGTTGTGAGCAGTTTCATATAGGAACTATTTTCTTTCTGTGGTAGAATGTTGTTTGAAAGTTTGGTGCCACATAAATTAAATTAAATTAAATTAAAATAAATTAAAGTTACGGGTTTAAAATGAATCCTTGTTGATGCAGCACAACGTCTTTATTTTTATTAGCCTTTTTTATTGGGTTTTGTACCAGTAATTTTCACAAACACAACAACACGCAAAACAAAACAAAAATAAGAATAAATGAATAGAAATAATCTGGTAATCAAACAGACATTGAGGAAAGGTCATTATTTGGTTACAGTAATGTGGTGGGCATTAATGCATGACAAAAAAAAAATACATAATACATAATACTGTACTTAAACTTCAGATCCTTGTCAAAGTCAGATCACACATACGTCTACTAAAGCTGTCCCATTGTTCTGTAAGCATATTGTTTTTACAGTTCTCAGTCATCTTTTCACATGCTAATATTCCCATCAATTGTTCTTTCCACATTTTCGTTGTGGGAGTTTGAGGCTCTTTCCAACATTTAAGAATAATCTGAACAAAAGTTGTTCAGCCAGTTGTTAATACTCTGAATGCAAATTTACTGAACTGTGACTCCACAGTTCTGTCCCCAGAGGACACAACTGTCGTCATGTAGGCAGGTCACATTCTGGTGCAGCTCAGCCTTAGTGTTTCAAGAGAAAAGGCTGTAAGGATGAGAACTCACTGGTGTGTTTGTCAAATGTAGCCCCATTGTGGGTAACATTGGTTGTCCATCTAGGAGGGTAAACTTTCCAAATCCAGTAAAAAGCAGGGCAGAGTCGCTAACATTACCATTAACATTCAAAGCATCAGGATCAGTTAATACAAATTTGGGATATAGTACAACTGATGTGCTAGTTGTAGAAGTAGTTGTAGTAACTGTTTTCTTTTAACAAAAACTTTAACCCCACAAAAAAGTAGGACTGATAGTTACTTATGTTCTCATTGGCCCTGCTAGGTCATCACTAAGGGTATTAAACTGGTTGGAACTAGCAGAACATGCTGCCTCACACTGCTCCACCAAATATGACTCCAGTCGTACAGAGGGCGAGGTGCAGCAGCTGGTACTCAAGATTTCAACCTGTCTCTCAACGACGATTAGGACTCGGGGATATGGCTTAAAAATAATATCTTCTCTATCATTATTACATTTCATTATTATCTTATATAGTTAGGTTCAATGTCATGTGCTATCTTTACATTGATTATCTGGTGCAATGTAACTTTTTTATTACCTCTCAGTGTCACTGACAATACTACTTTCAGTGTAATTGCCATTACTACTTCATCTGTTTAGCTTCCTTAGTACCTAAGTTATCTTAGTCTGGAGGCCTGGTAGCTCAGTTGGTAGAGTGTTTGCCCCGTGTGCTGGGGCTGTGGGTCCTCTGCAGCGGCCGTGGGTTTGACTCCCACCTATGGCCCTTTGCTGCATGTCATCCCCTCCACTCTCTCTCCCCCTTTCCTGTCGTGTCTTCAGCTGTCCTACCTAAATAAGGGGTTATGGGTTGTGATAATATTGAGGAGATATCTATTTGCGCTTTTATAAAATATTAACATGATGAGATTTTTGATCATCATCATCAGTAAAGTCTGGTAAGTTTAGAAAATTACATCACTTTACAGTAATGCAGTCTTTAAAACCATGAAAAGACAACACATATGATATGTAATATCAATATAATACCGATATATTGCAAAGCCCTAACATCAATACAGTGAAAAAGCTGACAATTGACCACCACCCTCTTCAGGAGTCAGGAGTCAGGAGCATCAAATCAACAACAGCTCCTTCCCCCAGGCTACTGACTCCTTAAAAGCTCAACATACACATCCAGTATGTATTTAAATATCCTCAGGGACCTGCTTCCTGCTGCTACTGCACTACTTCTCTGTACACCTATTGACTTATATTAAAACTCTTGTATAGTTGTCCTGTGTACTGCACGACATGTCATGTCTGTTCCTTTGTTTGTATTTTGTTTTGTACCTGTTTTTGTGTCATGTTGTTTGTATTCAATGCATAGTCTGAATGTTGCATCATTCATTCTGGGGCTGCCACAATGTCAGTTTTTTACTACATGATTATCATGTCCAAGAAAATTCACAATAATGATATTATTATGATGTCTATGGAATTACTGCCTCACCACTGTATGCCATTGTCAACCAGCCAAGCTGCAGTTTATACTCATGTCTGTCCAATATATTTTGCTATTTGTCTACAGAAAATGTCATTTAGAAATCTATATTTTTGCTGAGACTCAATGTTGCTTATTCATGGACCAGAGTCTGCATGTCCCAGTGGAAGTTGTAGCTGTTCACTATAAATGAAATGGCTACTATGGTGACTAACATCATCACACATGAACACAACCGGGCTCATTGAGACAAGAGACTCAGCTTTCCAGTCCCAAATGCGCAGGAATATTCAAATAGACCATTTTTAGAATTCTGAAACATTTATATTGCATTTAATAAACTGCATTTTGTGCCTAAAACTGCATGGAACAAGCATAACATGTAAAGTGTCTGTACAGGGGAGACTCCTGGGGACCCATAGAACCCATTTTCCTTCAGATATCTTGAGGTGAGAGGTCGCGGCACCCCTTTGAAAATGGCCTAACTTGGCAGCGTTGTTTAGTTTCCTTCCCAACGAGCTCCATGACATGGATCAAATTAATGCCTGATAGGGCTGAATGATTGTGAGGAAATATCTAATTGCAATGATTTTGACCGACATTGCAGTCGTGATATGATTTATGATCTGAGAGGAAAGCGATCATTTTTACAGCATTATTCTCATTTTCACTGAAAACACATTAAAACGATTATGGTGTGTTATGAGATCTGAACTAAAGATGTTTTCTGATGTCTGGAGAATGATATGTTGGCCAGGACACCTCTGCAGCACCACAATATTTAATTTAAAATGGTATTTCGACACACATTTTGCCTTTAACATATATTATGCATCCTGCGATTTGAAAATTGCAGTTACAGTTAAATTTCGATTAATTGTTCAGCTCTGATACTTGAGGTCTTCTAGTTTCTATGTCGTCATTCTAGATTTGAAGCTGAGTAGCTGCAGCCTATGAGAGATGGACAGATGTAACACTCTCACCGTACGCCTGGAAGGTACAGTAAACAAAAACATGATGTTATTTTTCCAGGACATGCCTCGAGCTGAGTTTAAACTTTGTTGATATTTGTTTTAGACTAATAACTGGATGACCTGTGAGCATGTGACATGTTACTCCCACTGGTGGTGTATTCAGATCCTTTGAACATGTTACTTAAATAAAAGTATGTAAGTACTTAAAGTACTTAGTGCAGAAAAATGTGTCCAGTGACTGTTATACTGTTTTATATTACACCATCAGATTACTTACTTACTCATGCATTAATATGACAGCAAGGTTTTACTGTAATGTTGTAGCTGGGTGAGGTGGAGCTAATCTCTCCAACTAATGATCATTTATATTATGGATTAATCTGATTATTTTCTCCATTAATCAATTGATTGTTTGGTTTGTAAAAGTGACACTCTCATGATGTTTGTTTTGTCCAATCAATAGTACAAACCTCAAAATTATTCAAAAGAAATGAATATAATTGAAAGAAAAAGCAGAAAATTGTGACATTTGTGAAGGCGGAGCCATGAACTGTTTTTACTGTTGAGCGGTTTGATTTATAACAAAACATTGTATTTTATGAGCTCCTCATATATTGTTATGTCTTAAATGTAAAGTAAGTCATAACTAAAGCTGATAGATAATTGTCGTGCAGTAAAAAGTAAAAAAGTTTTTTTTCCACAACATTTTCCTGTCATGAAAAGAAACGACTCAAGTCACAAGAACCTCAAATTTGTACTTAAATACTTGATTAAATATATGTAGTTAGATGTGTATGTACATGTACTCAGTTATGGGCTGAAGGGAAATGATGAAATACTTAAATGTTAAATGTCACTTCAACAAGTTGCAAAAATTCAAAAAAGAAAACAAAAACAAAAACAAAAAACATGTTCCTGTCTTGGGGCAGAATCTCAACGTGACACGTATCCTGACTTGAAGACAGTCGAAACTCAGCTTTCCACGTCACTTTTGTTTGTCCACTGTTGATTCTCTGCAGACCCCGAGGCTCTGGAGAACTGGCTGATGTGTCACTCAGAAAACATCTTCCTTTACTTCCTGCTCAGTTTATTGTGTTTGTGTTGTCATTAAATACATTTTACAAGCCAGTTAACAAACAAAGCTCCGAGGCATCTGACACAGTGTTTCTTAACACAGTGTGGACGATCAGGAGTTAAACATGTTGTCTCCATTACTGTAAAGCCTCAATATGTGACCATTACTGCGCATTTACTGTTTTAGAGCAGTGATCTTATAATATGGAGTCATGGGAACATAAAAATGAATGAGTGTGTGAAACAATAAGAAAATAAATGTGGATATATAGAGAGAGGAATAAATAAAAGAATAAATAAGTAAATTAAAAAATGTGAAAATATAAAGATAAACAAATAAGAGAATAATAAGTAAATAAAAATGTGGAAATATTGAGATAAATAACAAAATATTAAAGAACAATTATATTTTTATTTATATATTTTTTATTTTATTTATATATTTTTTTTAAATGAAATATGTATTTTTTGCATATAAATTACTACTTTGCGTGAGACATTTTGTGTACTTGTAACTTATTTTTTATGCTCTTTTATTATTATTAGCCTGTCCAGGTGTGAGTCTCGCTTCTGTGTTTGCATGAGTGAGTGAGTGAGTGAGTGAGTGAGTGAGTGAGTGAGTGAGTGAGTGAGTGAGTGAGGAACCACAGCTGCTCCGTATCTAATCTTGGGACAGAGAATCGGGGGGTGATACACAGCAAAGGGCCGCAGGCAGGCGTCGAACCCAGGATTCACAGCCTCCATACATGGGGTGCGCGCTCTACCAACTGAGCCACCCAGGCGCCCCCACGATTTTTAAAAAATGAATTTTATGACTTTATGTTTTTGTGGCCACAGGCGTTATGTTTTCAAGTCATCCCATTCTTCTGAACGTGATATCTCAAGAACGTCTTGAGGGAATTTCTTCAAACTTTACACAAATGTTCACTTGAGCTCAAAGATGAACTGATTAGATTTTGGTGATCAAAGGTCAAAGGTCACAGCGAACTCACTGAACACTTTTTTGGCCATAACTCAAGAATTCATTCATTCATTCATTTACGACTTCAGTTTGAAATCTTGTCTCAGCTAGAGACAACGTATGTGGGCTCATTTAACTTCCTCCTCTGGTTGCATCTGGTGGTTGTTGCGGCATTGCAGCTGGTACCAACAAGAGATCTGGTGGAATTACAAACTTCAGAATCACTTATTCCACATTTGGTTTGTTAATGTTTCCTGTATTTGGCTCAATCTGGTTTTGCCGGTCTTAAAAAAAATCTTTGTATTAAAGCTTAATGTCCATCAATAGCCAGACATATTTTCATGGAAAATCTAAAGGTGACATCATCCATAGCAACGAGGTCAGAGGGCATTTTCCCCATTAGTCAAGGTTGCTCTAAGCTGCTTCATGAGTGGCTCTTTAAAGGAAATTATTCGTCAGGATCATGATACCTACTGGGAGAATAACTTGTGGTAAGTTAGGAACACTTTATGATTCAGATCCTAATACCTCATTCCCATGTCTCAGAAAACACTGCAAACCTGTGTGTGTTAGCACTCTGTGGCTCTGACCTGTGACCACAAGAGGGAGACAGACCTCTAGTAATAAGTCAGGCCACTCACACGCATACACACACCGTCTGACACACACACACACACACAAACAAAGGGACTGAACAAACTACTTTGTCCTGTCTTCACTCACATGGTGCAGAATGGAGGTAAGTACAGTACAACATACTTGGTAAAATGTTTTTACTTTTATCTATTACATTAAGAAAAAACTTATTTTCCATTAACTTGACTGATAATGGTTTAAAAAGCTGCTTTAACTTGATAGAAAATGGACAAACTTTTCTGTGTATTTTCAAGGGTGGAAGTAGCGAGTAAGAGGAAATGTACAGTACACATTTCACATCCATACTGGTACAAAAAAAAAGAGTATGTTAATTAATCTTTTATTAATTAATTAAAATGAATCTCTTTGTGAAATCTGCCAATCCAGATCACGTAATGTAAGATGTTCTCTACGTTCTGATGGTGGGTTTGCTCCAAGAAATTCAAACTTCACAGTCTGGATTGTGGATTTGATTATTTTTTATAACAGCGCATGTTATCTGATATTCAAGTATGTGTGTTTACGTCGTTATATTTTTCTTAGGCTGTGCAATGTTGTCAGAGAATACGTCATATGTTGCTGTGGAAATTGATTAATTGCCTTACTGATTGTTAATGTTACCAGTGATCAGTTAAAGAAAGTGCTCACAGTTTGCAATGCTATTTTAGACTATTATATTATTACTTTAAATTATTGGATTTTGGTCTTGGAGGGGTTACGTGTCTGTGTCAGCAGCCTAGTGCTTCATAATCTGTCCATGCATGCTTCTGATCAATAACCATCATAATCATAAAATCACCAGTTAGAATATCTTCATGAAATGGATGTGTGTAAAAAAAAGCTAAAGCTTCTTGTGCATTTTGTGTCTTAAGTTACAGCAGTGCTACATAAATAAACTCGCCTTTTCTTCAGATGAAACAGGAGGAAAACCAGCCCGCTGCTCTCTACACACTGACGGGAAACAAGCTGAAGCCTTAAACTTGTGAGGAGCAGAGTCCCGCCAAGCCGCTCAGTCTCTGAGAGGAGTCAAGAGGTCACGGCAGGAGCAGAGGCCGGAGAGGCATGATGTGACCTTTAGAGGGGGGTTTCCCCAGCTGCAGGGAAACACAACATGTCAGAGGTCACATTCAAGATGATTAGAACAATATGTGGGGCTCTGCATGGGGATGAATGTGTCTGTTAATGTGGAGAAGAACACTCAGTATTTGGGGACATGATAGTTTGTAGTTATTTATAGCCAAGTTAAATATCTTGACAAATACTAGATGGATTGTCATGAGATTTGGTTCATGCATTCAGATGTTTCAGTTGTATTTTTTTGCTTCATAATGCACCACACATTTCCAGTGGTAGACAGGTCTGGACAGCAGTCAGTAGTTGCACTCTTTTACTACGAAAACACGCTGTTCAAACACATCCAGAATGTGTCTTTGCATTGTCTTGCTGAAACTGGTTGTCTGAATGGCAGCATATGTTGCTCCAAAACCTTTGTGCACCCTTCAGCATCAATGGGACCTTAATAAATGTGACATCAAATTCAGAATGATTATATGTTTACAAAACAAATAAAGTTTGAGCATTAGATTTCTTGTTCTTATACTGTATTCAACTGAATACAGTTTGAAAAGTATTTGCACATCTTTACATTTGTTTTTATTCATGTTTTACACAATGTCCCAACCTTTTTGGAACAGAGGTTTATGTTAGGATCTGTGCAAAAGCTGTGAATGAAGAAACTTGTAAACATTTCTTTAACGCTGTTATCTTGAGATCATGTTTTCCCAAGAATAAATAAACAATAAACAAATATTTGCAAGTGTGGCTGCACGCTGCTTCTGCAGATCGGACACAGCTTCAGGCGTGAATTTAGTTACGGAGCACCTACAGTATAATATAAATGAGTATTAAATCCTCACAGCGCTGCTATTGTGGCTTGTAAGCACGGCTTGTAGACTTGTTGACTGCTGTGTAATTGTGTTCCTTAGAAAAGAAAGAACATGACCCTGAATTCTAGACATGCTGGAGTAATTCATTTTGACTTCTAATTCACCGCACATTGTGGTCTGGATAGTGCAGGTATTGTTGTTGAGTATCGTGGTATTTGAAGGATTTAAACTACACCGCTGAAATTCTGTTCCCACGGGCTTCTGACAAAAACACAGTTACCCCAAAGTTTCAGTTCATCAGTAACATCGTTTGGCATGTGATACTCACATGCTTTTGTTTATGTTAAAAATCTCTATTGCCTGTAAAAGAGTTAAAGCTTTTCAACTTGATATTTTACACAGTGCCCATACTGTATATCCCCCTCCCAGTATCATTGGTTTGCTGCTCTTTCTTCTTTGTGTCTCAAGTGCAAAATAAACACGGCTTGTTTCCCCCGCTGCTCACGGTCTTGCTGGAAAATAAAGAGGTTTTGGCACATTATATGCAAAGAAATTAACAAAATCTTTAAAATAATCTAGTTAAGGTTCTGACATGCAAAGTGAAAGCCATATATCAAAAACATCCAAAAACACTGCCAACTTCTCCGAGCTCCGAACTCATCTGAGACGGACGGAAAAGTGAAAAGTGTGTCTGATGAGTTCCTATTTCAAATCGTTTTTGGAAACGATGGTTGTTGTGTCCTCCAGGCTAAAGCAGTAAAAGACCATCCAGACTGTTTCCAACACAAAGATGTAAGGTCAGCATCTGTGACTTTATGCCGGTGTGTTAGAGCCCATGGCATCATGGGTAACTGTCACATCTGTGAAGTCCCCATTAAAAGGACGTCTTTTTCAGAAATGTCTCCACTTATTTCAGCAAGACAACGCCAAGAGACATTCTGCATGTCTCTGCATAACAGTCTAAGCTAGTCGAAGCTGTTGTGGGAGATCTGGGGGTAATATTTAGTCTAAGCTAGACTAGCTCTGACTAGTCTGACAGGCATGAACTGAAGAAGCTTCTTGGATAAGAGGCGAAACGTCTTCAGAAAAGACTTTTGAACAAGTCCAGTTGCTTTCGATTTAATCTTTCTTTGGTTTTCTGGAACATGTATTATGGCATCAAATTCAGAATGAGTTTATATTTACAAAAAACAATAAAGTTATGAAGTCAGTTTTGACACTAAATATCAAAGAAAGAAAGAAAGAAAGAAAGAAAGAAAGAAAGAAAGAAAATAATACATTTCACACAGGGTCCCAACTTTTTTGGAATTGAGGTTGTAAAATCAAGACAGAAAGTGATCCAAAATGCATCTTACTTGGGATACAAAATGGCTTTATTACTGATAAATATAAAGGAAATCTTTATACTATATTGCCAACATTCAGTGGAAGTAAGTGTACACCAACTAAAACACAGTGGTGTAAGTCCATTAGTGAAAATTAAATCACTAGTAATCAACCTTACTGATTAAATATCACCGGGGCTGGCTGTAAAGTGAGGATGCTCTTGATCCCAGCATGATAGAACTGCATCACACCTTGATATGGAAAACTTTTTCAGCTGTCGTCACACATCTTTTCTGAGCCTCCTGCAGTACTGTTGTAGCATTGACTTCCCACTTTAAAGAAATTGTTACAAGAATGTGTAGTTCTCCACCTGTTGAATTTCCTGACTGTTCATGACTAAATGACTCTTACAGCAGTCCATCACTACACCTGTTGTTCTGGAAACACTCGACTCCAAGTTACTGGCTGCACAGGGATGAAACTTCCTTTCTGTTGGCTGTGACATTAGCAGACATACGGGGTGAGCAACACCATGTCGCCATCTTGGGAGACATGATGGACTCATGTGTCTTGTCATGTTTCCATGTCAGTTCTGAACAAAATCACCCTCTCCAGAAGTAATGAATGTGTTCCAACTATTTTAGCCTGACTTTTTTTGGCATCCATCTTGTGACTAATGTATGGAAATGCCCTCAGACTGCCAAATGTCATGAAAACAAGAGCCGTCTGCATTCAGCAGCCTCAAGATGAGGTTTCTGCAGTACTTTGGTGATGTAAACCTTCTCCGGTCTATCAGATTTACAGCACACATCCTTAAGGGCTTAAATCCCACCCCTTTATCAGTAATATCAGATAAATACTCTGGACAGTAATCAAACTATTTATAACACACTGCTGGTTTGGAGGGATGTGAGAAAATATTTAAATAATCCTTCTGTTATTTCTGCTGAGTCTCCCTTGGCATTGAATCCTGATTTTCTGATGCAGATCAGGAGAATTGGTCTGATGGTGATGCTGGTCTCTGACTCTTTAACATCATTTGAGCAAATAGGAACTGATTTTAACATTCCCACCAAAGACTTTTTTTCCAGTATCTCCAAAATCATCACTTTAGAGAATGCCTTTTAAGGAATAATGGGATCAGATTGAAACTGTCAGAACTGGAAAACATCACGGTCTTGGCTGGGTCTCTCAAAGGAATAATTTCAAAGATTTATACTCTGCTGTGTTACTCTGATTCTTCAGTGTTTGATCCCCTGAAGCTGTTGTGGGAGCGAGATCTGGGGGTAATGTTTAGTTCTACAGTTTGGACCAAGATTTACAATGGGATCTTTCCAAAATATACTTAAATTTCTATATATGAACAAAATTTTAAATGTTCATTCGTCTCAAGAAAATGTTCCCCAACAGCTTAAACCTCTGTTATATATATAAAACACACAAAAGGTATGTTTTTCCATTTGTTTTGGTCACATGATTGTAACCAGACATTTTGGAAAGAGGTTCATTTTGTGATCCAGGAGGTTCCCAGTAAGCCGTTCAAACTGCCTAATTTTCACTCTTAAACCAGATTTCAGACAACTTTTTTGACACGGACACCAAATCTCTATTAATAATTCTTTTATTTCTGGCTAAAAAGTGTATTTTGCTATGGTAGTCCACCATGGTCAGCATGTGAATATAGATATTGTCCCCTCACCCTCTGGAGAAACTGACTTATGGTCTCAAACATAAATTGGACAAATTCTGGGGAATTCGTACCCCTGTGTTCCTTCCTAAAGAAACTCATTTGTCCCTGGAAGGCAATGGTTTTATACTGCAGCCCTATGGCACTGGATTTTTGTATGGATTTTGGATGTATTTTATTAGACATTGTATATTTTTGCTTATTTTTATTGCTGTGTGATTGTTTGTATGTTTCAGTTAAAAAATAAATAAATAAATAAATAAATTACAGCACACTTCCAAAACAAACACCTGCTGCTCTCATTATAGGTCTGAAAATACATCACAGTTGTTTTTACACTGTTTGAATGCACAAGTGCCACACAGGGACAGTTTTAGATTCTCACAGAAAGTGAAGTTCCACTATAGCCTATTTTTATTTTCCTTGTGATTTAAGTATCTATTTTGATACAATCCACATTTTAGCTAAATTCGGCTTTTTGACTTCCTTTATTATTTATGTGATGACGTTTGAGAAAATGGAAAGCAAACTATGGAACAGATGAATGTGTTGGAGGATTATTTCCAAAATCGCAGCACAGACGTACAACTACAGTGGCAAAAATGTCCCAAATATGTCTTTTTATTGTGTTTTCTTTATTAAGTTTGCGGGTCGAGGTTTTTGTAGACGTGCTCTCCATAATTTTGCAACTTTGCTGTTTGTGTGCGCTCATTTCAAGGTTGCGACATTACCGACAGCATTTGAAAGCAGCACTGCCGGGAGCCAACCAAAAAGAAGCACTGCGCATGCTCAGAGCATCTTCCACCCCGCCGGTCGGCATGGTGAGAGCCGCTGCAGCAGAGCAGATGCTGATGCGTAGAAAACCGTCTTTATACCGCATTTTTGTCGAGCAAATGTCCGAGCTGAAGAGAGTGTGTGTGAGCACTCTGCAGGTTATCCGCCTCTCCTCCTCCCCCTCCAGCAGCTCCTCTGTGGCTGGGAGGAGGGGGGAGGGGGGAGGGGGATACCTTGAGGAGGAGGGAGGGAGTGGGGGTGGATGCAGCCTTATCAATAGCAGGTTGCCTCTGATGATCCAGTTCAAACTAGTTCTGCTTTACATATGCGACTGTTCCTCAAAGAGCTGCAGGTTTACACGCTTTTATATGTGAAAATGTGAAGTTATAGTATAAAAGTTTACAGCATAATATTCAGGTAGGAAATAATAGTGCTGTTTAGATCTACTGTTTTCCATCTTTTTGGCATCATTACATGTATATTATTACGATCCTTTTTTATCATTTTTGACGGGTGGTCAAACTATTTACATAAACTGCAAATGTCAAACAAACCTTCATTCTCTATTCATCATACTTAGACTGTCAAAATAAAAGCACGCTCAAATCATGGCAGCACTTTAGTTCATGAAAGCTTGACTCTGTATAATAACAGTCACGGTTAATTATAGGGAGTGTCGGGGGACAACAAAGAGCCGGGTTTAGTAGCATCACCACCAGCAGCACCAACACCGCCACAGTCGTGCGTAAAGCCGTTGTACGGTGCGAGTCGCCGACAGATAGGCTGTTTCTGATATAATCTGCCTGTTCGGACTAATGTATGACAGGGGCAGGGTGACAAAGCGAAGGGAAGCCGTGGAGGAATCACTGCAGTGCAGCAGAGCTGTCAGTCAACAGGCGGAGGAGGCTGCACACAGCCCACTGTGAGCCTGCAGACATGAGGGCGACTACCTGCTCAGTTTAAGGCTTTATGGTGTGCTTTTAATGTCGATTCATGCCAGGATATAAATCTATGAGCCTTATATCAGGATCTTTCACTCCCCCTCATTATCACAGTAGACTTTTTTTTTTTAATCTGCGCAACAGCCGAGATGTCCACCGATGTGCTCCATTTAGGCAAAATCTGACTATATTCACCTCTAATTTAATCATAAACCTGCATTGTAAATTAATAAAAGCTCATTTCCTTCGTGATCTAAGCTGCAGTCGCCCTGTTGCCAGGATTTCCTCCTGTTTGACGCATCGCCCCCGCGTTACCTTTTGCGCCTTTGTGCTGCGTATCACATCCTTTCTAGCCGCGGGCTCTCAACAAACAGGGGATCCTCCTCGTTGAGACACATTATGAAGACAAACCTGTTCAGAAACAACCTCTCTACGCAATCTGGCCATCACACCCCCTCCTCATCATGAGCCCACATCCTCAAACATACACACACACACACACACGCACACACATACGCCTCATCAGATGCGAGCGCCCGTGTGTGTCTGTCTCTCCCTCCTCCTCCTCCCTCGTCCATCAGCACTGAACCAATCTGTGCAGCGGGAGGACCACCCCAACCCCTGAACCTGAATCTACCCGCCCTGCCCGTTTATAAATACTGCTTCAATCACACCGGCAAGTCTTGGTCGTCAGAAACGCTCAGGGTTGCAGCAGAACATCCCCCTCCGTCTTCTCCCCCCTTCATCGTTTCTCTGTTTTTTAAGAAAACCTCACGCCATCATCCATTTTTCACTCTCACTCTTCCCTTCTTTTTTCCGAACTGTACTTGTGTTTTTTGCGGCCAGTTGCATGCATTTTTCGTCTCCCAAAATGGTTTGCGAGACTAAAATTGTTGCGGACGAACACGATGCTATACCTGGGACCAAAAAAGAGTCGATCATGTGGAGCTCTCCTCCGTCCAGCGCGGCTCTGAACCCCACCGAGGCCAAGGATGTGAGGAAAGATGCGGTTTTTATCCGCGAGTTCGAGCGCGGGGATCAGGAGGAGGTGTGGCGCATCTTTTATGAGGGTATTATGGAGAGGATACCCAACACGGCGTTCAGGGGGCTCAGGCAGCAGCCCAAGACTCAGTTTTTATACGCTCTTCTGACAGGTAAGTACCTCAGCGCCTTGCATCATCTCTCCTGTACCGGCTGATGGTTACAGTCCCTCTTTTCTGATCATATAGAAAACTTCAACATTAATGATGTATGTAGGAGTTATATCTAAGCTTTTTGTTGATTTATGTGAGGAACTTGTCTCAAATCCCACACAAATCCCTAGGCGGATGATGTGCAGTTAAGTTGAAATCTGTTGCAGCCGGCATGTTGTTCATCATGCAACAAAAGGCATGGCCAGGCGCATGGTGCACATGTGTAACCGGCGGGCCCGCTGCTCATGTGATGACATGCCGGTGCCGTGAATGAATGACTGAATGAATTTGAGGATTGGCCCACGGGGTGCGCGCACGTACCCAAAAAAAAAGCACTCCTCCCCCGCGCACCCGCAACACACAATCCCATAGCTCCCCCCCTCCACCCCTCCGCCTCTGCACAGCAGCCAATGCGCCAGTCATGCACTGAGCTCGTTTGGCTTTTGTTGACGTTGCCGGCGCAGATTTAAAGCCTCATGTATCGTGACCGGTGCCGTCACGCACGTCAAAATCAAACAAGCAGATATATTCTTGAAACCTAATACCCGAATGTGTCATATTGGCCTCATACAAGTCACAAAACATGCCTGTAAAATCCCCTAAATTCCATTTCACTCCTCGTTAAATGCGTCTCCGTGATTCAGATTCTCTTTAATTGCCTATCAAGTCTCCTCTACATCCCAGCGCTGATGCCTCACACCACGCTGGGGTGCAGTGGAGTAAACTAACTACTAGATCATTGCATGCCACGCAACATGCTATGCAGCATCCAACCTGCTTGTTTGTATTTCCCTTTGCGCCCCCCAGCGTCACATCCGACTAATTACTCCAGTATGGACTGAACTGGTTTGATGAATTCAATTCTAACATGTCATCTCCACTGAAAACCTACTAGAGTTAAATGTTAAATGTTAAATTCTGTGCTCCTGCAGCTATACTCAGGGTTTCCCCTGGTGCATTGCAAGCCTGGTGGCCCACCGAGTCTAGGCTGACCCTCCACTGGACCTTGACCCACACTGGGTGTGAATTGAATCCCACTTGGCCTAAGTTGACCTAGATGGGGCCTAAATTGACCCACAGTGGGCCTAGATTGAACCCCACTGGCCCTAAATCGACCTGAATTGGGCCTAAGTTGAACCCCACTAGGTTTATGTTGACCCACACTAGATCTAAATTGATCCGCGCTTGGCCTTAGTTTATCCTCTCCTGGCTTAAACTGACCTGCACTGGGCTTTAGTTGACCCACAGAGTTAACCCACATTGAAACTAAGTGGCCTGGTAGGAATAAAATATAACGGTTGGAAAGCACATATGACACATGATGTTTGTCAACTTAAAGCTACTACAAGGAACTTTCTTATTGTGTTTCCACCACAATAACCCCAAAATATGACGTTAAAAACATAATTGTGTAAATAATGTACTACTCACCAGGAAAGTGTGAACAGAGGCTCATCTAATCTGATTTCAAGGAGAATCTGACCCGTTGGCAGGAACTAAGAATAATGATGCAGAAATAGCAGATCCTCTTGCGGATGTTCTCACTAACTTACGTAGGTCATATAGAGGCAACAGTATTAACCTTAGACTGTTTCATAGCCAGCTAAAAACTGCTTGTAGTAGCTGTAAAAGATAACTTTACAAGTCAGTAGAGTTAAAATTTAATTTCTTTTGTTGCTGAAAATGCAGCATTCCAAGACTGCACATTGTCTGTTTCTTTTAGAAGCTCTACGGTAGTTGTTGATTATTTAAAACGTGTGCTGAACAAATTACTTTTTGAAATCACCGGTCAGCTTTTCGCACAGACTTAACGTAGGGCCCTATGAAATCTGTGTTATGGCTTTTTAAAATTCTCAATTCTGGCCATGATTATGTTATCAGAGAAACTAGAGTCCTACCTTAATGCTGTCATCAGTCTGACGCTGGGCCCCCATCAAAAAAGACACTTGTCCGCCAGCTCCGGTCATAAGATACTTGCCACCAGGCCTAACAGCTCTGCTGGGGGAAACCCTGTATACTAATGTGCCTTTTCACACAGTTTGATGAATGCTGCTTTTTATCTGACACTAATCCTAATCTCTCTTTATCAAAATGTTCATATTGTGCCATGATAACTGAATCTGATGCAACTGTTTCACTTTCTGATGCTTACAAATGTCACACTGCCTCTGCTCTTTTTTTCTTCTGTTGTCTGTGTGGGGTCAAATTCCGCCAAAATCAAACATGTGATTCTCTTTTCTGACAGGTTTCGTTTATTTTTCTTCCATTTCTCCATAGTAATGTGCTTTTTCGTGACCAAATCCGTCACGCTGACCTGCTGTGCGCCACTCATTCTCATGGGTGCGCGCTACTACTACAGCAGGAAAGTTATCCAGAGTTATCTGGACTGGGCTCTGCACACGGACATGGCTGACATAGAGGCTTATTACATGACACCCGCAGGTAAGACGAGGGAGAAATGTCACTGTTCTCACCATGGACGTATATATGTAGACGCCACATTGGCCCGTTGGTGTGATACGTCCACGTCACCGCCATATTGAACAGGACAAGACAGACTTGTGAACACATACAGGCAAACAAGGGAGCTGCTGTTTTTTTCTGGATTAAAAAAGACTATAATGTATATTTCTCAAATGATTTCAATTAGTTGTGTTGTGTTCAAAAATTTACTATCTAGTTTTTATCCCTTGAATATAAAAACAACTTACTGTAAACATTATGGTGCTTTTCATCCAGAAAAATCATTTGTAAACTTGTATGTTTACAGGTCAGTCTTGCCCTGACCAATATGGTGGCAACATTGACTTAAGATCCAACGGCCAATGTGGCGTCATCATATATATGTTTTTGATTCTCACTGTAGTGTGACTAACAAGATAAATACACATTGTCTGGTTTGTCAGTTGGCAATGCTCCACCACCAGAGCTGATTTTAAACAGAAATCCAAGGAATGTAAATAAAGATGAGGTTGTAAATCATATTTATACTTTTAGAGTTGCAGCGATTGGTTGATTCATTGATTAGTCGATCGAAAGAAATTTAGTAATAAATCGTTTTTCAAGGAAAATGTCCAACATTTGCTAGTTCCAGCTTCTTAAATTTGATGCTTTTCTTTGTAATTTTTGTTAGTAAATGAAGAGTCTTTGAGTTTTGGACTGTTGGTTGGACAAAAGAAGTAATTTGAAGACGTCAATTTGGGCTCTGGAAAATTGTGATGAGCATTTTCACAATTTTTTGACATTTTATAGACTAAACCATTATTATATTGTGGCAACGTTGATGTACAATCCAAAAGCCGATGTGGCATCGGAGTAAATATGTCTATGGTTCTCACAGTAGTGTGACTAACAAGATAAATACACATTGTCTGGGATGTCAGTTGGCAACACTTCATCACCAGAGCTGATTTTAAAAAGAAATCAAGAGGAATGTCAATAAACATGAGGTATAATTACTAAATTAAACGTTTAGTCGATTGAAAGAAAATTAGCTGCCAGCTGTTTTGATAGTCGATTAATATATTCAGTCATTTTTCAAACAAGAACTTGCTGCTTTTCTTTGTCATTTCTGATCATAAATGAAGTCTTTGAGTTTTGCACTTAGTTGGACAAAATCAACAATCTGAAGACATCAATTTGGACTCGGGGAAATTGCTTTAAGCATTTTTCACAGTTCTTTGACATTTTATAGACTAAATGATTAATCGATGAAGCGTTTCAGTCATTTTTCAACAGAAACGTCAAACATTTGCTGCTTCCAGCTTCTTAAATTTAAGGATTTGCTGCTTTTCTTTGTGATTTATGATAGTAAATGAAGAGTCTTTGGGTTTTGGACAAATTGTGATGAGCATTTTTCAAAATTTTTGACTTTTTATCGACGAAATGATTATTTGAATGAAAATAATCTTTAGCTGCAGCTCTACATACTTTAAAAAGTTAGGGCCTGTAACTTTGCCAAAGCAGGAGGCATCAAAGACAGAGACAAACTCGATGAAAGGCAAAGTGACTTACATATACTTGAAACTGTAAAACTGGCTCAGTCTAGAGTCTTCAGGCAATCCAGAGGCAACTCATCAAATATGCAGGTCGTCTTTTTGCTTTCCCTCTCCTCCACCCTTCTTTCCCACCCCTCCTCCCTCCCTGTCTCTTTCTCCGCTCCTTCCCCCACTTGCTTCCTCTCTGAGCTTCACTTTGGTCACGGGCTGGGAGGGTGGGAGGTTAGATGAGGGGAGGAAGCGGGGGGGTTGCTGCATCACAGGGCTATTGATCGCATGGAGGAAACTGCTGATACACTTTCTGCAGTACACTCTGTGTCGGCAGGGCTCATTTCCTCCACTAAAGCTTCTAATTGAAGAAATCAATCCACCTCTAGTGTCATCTCAAACTATTCATTGTCTCCAGGAGTTTCAGCGTGAGCAATGGCCGACCACAAACTCATCATGACACTTTTTCATGCAACTTCCTGGACACATTTATCCCCTGTTAACCCAAACCACGTGGCTGATATAAAAAGCAGGTGTTAGTTAAGCCAGTCAATTGCCCTCCATTGTCTCTTTCTCTCTGACATTGTGCTCTCTGGCCTGGTAATCCACTGCATACACAATTGCAATTTAGCATTCCCATTATTGCTGCAGGGCCGTGCTGGTTTAGAGGGGGTCAGGCACCACTGCTCCTGGACAATGCTAATGATTATATCCACGCAAACTGAATGGGCCCGGAGGGGATGAACACCTGGGCACCAACATGCAGTCCTGATGGGGAGGCACATGTCATGTCGTCGTCACTCGCTGTGGTGTGTGTTGTGTGTGTTTGAAGTGTGTACAAGTATCACATGGCAGGTAGCACGTAGGAGTGTGTGATTATGTATAGTAGACAAACTGGTTGATCTTAGAGGCCCTAAAAACTCATTTTTCCATCAGCTTCTTATTATGAGACAAAGTTAGAACATATTTGTTTATTTTACATGAGAGGTTTCTGTTTGTGCTCTTCTTCACTAGTTTAAACGATTTAAACTGCTGTGTTCTATGAGGTAAAATGACTGTTTTTGTAAATGTAATCTTTGGAGGGAGCTTTAATACACTGTCTATAGATAAGTATTCCATAAAGCCCCATTTCAAAAAATCCAAACTATATCTTTAAAGGTGGCTCAGGTGAAAAAGGTGATGTTAGGTCATGCATCAATCAGAATATAGCACAATTTGAATCTGATGACAGTTGTGGGGGTGTTTGTATATTGGTTGCACCACCTAGCGTTTTTTTTTTTTTTTTGACTAAAACTTTTAATAATATTCACAAAAAAAGGAGAAAAGTTTAGTCATTAATATTTAATGTTACAGAGAAAACTGTATTTGGAGCCGAGCTTTCAGGGCCTTTAAGTCTGTTATTTGTTTGTGTGAATATGGGAACATAAGGTCTCTCCACAATCAGCCACCTGTCTGCCATCTTTTAACCTGCAAACCAGCCTCCATTAGCCTGGCATTGCCAGACTAACTGACAAATGTGAATTACTGCTCATTTTCGATTACCAAGGGGTGTTAGCCATGGGTACAGACCAAAATGCCTCTGCCAGTTTGATAGACCGACAGCCAATCAGAGCAACGAAAACATGTGATGAAGTGCTGAGTGACGCATGGAAGTTAAGGCGGTGCTTGGTTGGTTTTCAAGCAGGAAAAAAATGGCGACCTGGTTGCTGTACTTTCAGCACAACAGTACACTAAAATGTGTTTCTGAAAGCATTTGAGGTGAGAAATAGGCAATAGAGATGGGGATCTCTTGGCACTTCATTCAATTACAGCTGAGAGGGCTACGATGTGATTATAAAACAGTTATTGATGCATCTCGATCGCGGCACAAAGTAGTTTTAAAGTAGTTGACAGTTTTATCTGAGTTTCATGAGCCTGGCATGTTGTGCTTGAAACGTGTGACCTCATGAAATTTTGCTGATCAATCTGTGCGCGCTGTCACAAATGAAGCTAAATAATCCAAAGACTCCATCTGGAGAACTGGAGTCAATGCGCAGATGTGCTGGTTTATGGCAGTTTCCTTTGTGTGTCTATTTTCTGATTCAATGCCCCACACTAAGCTAACATTTTTGCTGCCTTCCAGAGCTTTAGCGAGCACCTAAAATATTTAAGCATACCTCTGGTAACAACACTTTCCAGGCATCAAACAGCAGCTTTGTGAGCATCAGGTCATCATAAGGTCGACCATCATTCTGCCATCTTTTAGCCTGGTAGCAGAAGAAAATAACACGACTGACATAACTCAGCATGGGCGTCAAAATCAGTCTCATATTGTACTTTATAGACTCAGATATTAAAAGCTACTTAACAAACACAGAACTGTTAATTGGTCCGATTAGCTTCCACTTAATCAAGTAGCTAACTTAGCTATTGAGCAGAGATGTGGATTGCTTTGACTGTGTCTCACCAAGTGGGACTATTTTAGGAACCGGTAAAACAAGTTGCTAAATTGACTAGTGTCACGTGATACAGCTAACATTTAAAGCCATAATATGCAATATTTCTGCATTAAAATGCCTAAAAACACAAGACATTGGTTTATATTTTGTTGAGTCGTGTGCTTTATCCCAAACGTTTCCGACAATGTTGAAACGCAGAGAAATCCATCATTTATTCAAGGTAAAGCTGTGCTTTCTGTTAGCTGTCGCTGTAACTTCTGGGAAAACAGTCGATACGTCAGAGAGATGAAAGGCGTTAAACGTCAGAGAAACAGTCACAATAATGATGATGACAATAGTATATTTCTACTCAAGGTGTGTGTGTGTGAGTTGTGAGGTTGGGTTTGAGAGTTTGCTGAGTTAAGAAAGTGTTTTTGCAAGAAGGCAACACACTGTAAGGACTGATGTTAAGACTGCGTGTGTGTGTTTTAGGGCATGAAAATGTCTGAGGATTTTGGAGCTTAAAACATAATTTTTAATAGGTCTTTAATTACCGAGCTGTCTTGATGTGCCGGATGATCAATCAGAGCATTGTAGAATGTAAACACTTTGTTGCTGCAACTCAGCAATTAATCAACTTAACACACAAACGCTGCTTTGAATGCAGAGATCTGAAGACAGAAGGAAACAATTCTTTACATTTTTTGACAATTAAGCATAATATAAATTAATTAAACTCTAATAGAGGCTGCAGGGGTCATAGAAGAAGACTGACTGACTGCAGCCACATGTCCCTGTACACATGGAACAACTCCACTAATCAATACTCTTATCTCCTCTGTGTGTGTGTTGTGATCACTCAGTCTGCTGCCACTTAAGGCCAGCTGTCGCCTCTTTCATTTGCCACATAATAAAGTGTGTGTGTGTGTGTGTGTGTGTGTGTGTGTGTGTGTGTGTGTAGGCAGACAGGCTGTAAAACAAACTGAAGGAACAATAGTTGAGAGTATGAATGTATATGACTGTAAAGAAAAAGTTAAAGGCTTTTTTCCTAAGCAGAGACAAAAGCTGATCACATAAGGGATATGTGCAGATATTGATCCATATTGACGTGAATGATCAAAAGCTCAGCTTGAAATCAATGTGACTGAATTAAAACAATCAAGCTCAATATTTTCATTCTGGATCCAGATTTCACAGGTCAGGCTGAATTTAGAAAGGATAATGTAGGTTTTTGGTACAACTATTGATTTCTAAATGTTCATTCTCATTTAGCTCAATAAGAATTTGACAGATTCAAATAGATGAAATTAATGTACAACATCTGCGGCGCACCCAGGCTCCTCCTCTTTCCATCCATCTTTCTCTGTCCTTAGTCAGAGGCGATAAACCAATAATTAGTCAATCTGGCAATCAATATGTCCACCAATGGTGTGTAAACAACTACAGCTACATGTGCTGAAAGAAACGATAAATGAACACAAATCAACTGAAATATATTTAATCTCACAGGAAACTGTAGCAGAATATGTTTGGACTTGTTTATCTGTGGGCTTTTATCCACGAGCAGCTGACCCTGATTCTTTGTGCTAAATTCAGCTAATCTCTTTGTACGTCTGCACGAAATAATCGGAATAATATACACAATTATAAATCCACGTGGACGTGTTCAGACAAGAAAAACAAGACTTGCAAGTTCCTCCAAAATGTGTGTTGAGTCTGTGTTTTATTTGGCGGTGGCTGGTTGTGTAAAAACCTGATATTCTGCCGACAATTCATCACACAACGACTGAAGGAAAAGTCTAACAGTGCAACCTGATGGCTGGAAGTTTGGGTTTCATGCTTAGAAGCAAATATTACACCAAATTACTAAATATTAACACTGTATTTAGCAGCAGGGGTTCTCTTAAATCTGATTAGATGTTCTTGCGTGGCAGCTAGAAGAGGTAACCAACATGTTGTTTG